>VWZN01007203.1:380696-392581 GCA_013396955.1 Regulus satrapa | reverse complement strand
CTCCCGGCTCCGGCGGTGCCCGCGGCGAGCGCGGCCGAGCGGCTGCGGGGGAAGGCGGCGGCGGCGCCGGTCCCTCCCTCCATATTGCGTGTACGGCACAGAGCGAGCGGAGAGCACGCAGAGCAGAGCACACAGCACACAGAGCAGAGCGCAGAGCAGAGCACACACAGCACAGAGCAGAGCACACACAGAACACACAGAGCCGCGGCAGCCAGCGGGATTGAGCTGCCGGAGGAACGAAGGGGCAGCGCCTGGGGCAGGGGTCGCGATGCTCCGCAGCCCCGGGTTTAAGCCCTGCAAAAGGGATGTTTATAAAGGAAAGGCACAGAGCAGCTCGTGGGTCTGGGCTCCCATCTTGCCCTCCCTCAGCAGCACCGATTCATGTTTTCCTGAGGCTGCTACAGGCATTTCAGCTGTAACCCTTTCCCGGCTGCAGGAGCCCTGCCTTCTTCTTGTCCTGAGCACCTCCATCCCTGTACCTCGGATCCACGCAGGGATGTTTTCACCTCCTCTGCATGGTCCGACCCCTGCGGAATATAATAACACTTAAACAAGTGACCAGTAAGGACCATACAAGCAGGAGTTATTCCCAGTTCTGCCAACCGGTTAACCTTGGCTATATCACATTAATGTGTTTGCTGTTCTGCTTCCTCCTTTTGGAAAACGGGGTAGTATTTACTGCATTCCCAGAGGAGACTTGTAAGCCTTAATTTATTTCTCTGTTTATGTAGACAATTTGAAAAGGAGCTGTGTAGAAACTGCTATTACAATTTCTAGTTCATACACCAAACCAGAAATGAGAAATAATTATTGCAAAACAACTTTCAGATCCTCCTAAGAGAAATCCTTCACCAGGCCACCAGTGCAGCAGTGAGAAGGACGCACTCTCCATCTGAGGCACTGAGGTCTAGCAAATTAGAGGCAAGCCTGGATGATGGATGAACCTCAATCCTGGCTTGGCCATCAGCTTGTTGTGTGACCTTCATCAAGTCATTTTGATCTTTCTGTATGGGTAGAGAATGCAGAGCTGTTCTCACTTTTGTGAGAACAAAAGATTTTGTGTATTGTTATCACTGCTACTCCTGTCTGAAGTTCGAAGGTACAAGCTAGAATTTCTAGTCGTACTGGATATTGTCCAGCCACAGCCCATAGAAACTCCATGTGGAATCTAAAGGTTTTGCACATAGCTCCTTTCAACTCAGTAGGATGCTGAGGGTTTTCAGTGTAAGTGAACATTTTTTTTTGGGGGGGGGAGGTGAAATCCTGTATGCTTTTTGGACTCAGCAAGACAAAAAGACTTCCAAAACACCACCTTTTTAAAAATTCAACAGAAGAGCCTGCACAACCCCAAATTATACAGAACAGTATGTATAACTGTTCTTTTTTGTCTGTAATGGTTGGATAAGCCCTGCTTGATAAATGCTGTAAAAGGAGTGACAATGACCCCGTTCATCAGCTCTGGTGCCTAAGGACACAGCCAGGCCAAGCATGAGCTCAGCACTTACAGGAGACAGGGAAGATTCAAGCTTGGCAAAGCTGAGCAAAGTCAAACAGGTTATACCCGTTCTGTGCCTAGAAAGCTTAATGATCTTTTCCAAATCCCTCTTTCCCAATGCTAATTTTTCTTTGTTTCACCAAAACAGACATGCAGGAACGGGACAACCTAAAGATAGAAGAATTTAATAGGAAACAATATGTCCACTTAGGGAAAAAACCTGTTCTTATTTGCATCATTGGCTGCTGGGCTGCAGGAGCTCTTTAAACACCCTTCCTGGCCCTGGACCCCCTCATCTGCAGCTCCCAGTGACAGAGACCAAGGGATACTGGATGGATTCATCCCAGGGATTATAAACCTCAACTTAACCTCTGACTTGAGTGGGGAAGTTAATTCAAACTCCAAGACAGGGAAAAACAGAAACACACTGAGAAGTCAAAGGTTTGCATGAAGTGATGGGGACAGAGCCAGGGCAGAGGTTCCCAGTGGCCCAAGACCCCAAAGCACCAACAGAATGAGAACACAATGTGAGAAACCCTGTGGCAGTTCTGCACCCAAGTGTACTGCGATAAAATACTGCAGCCTAAGGTGACCACAGATAGAAGAAAAACCTCTGCTTAAAGGAGTGAGGCTAAAACCCAGTTCCATAGTTCCTGGTGAACAGTTTTCAATCCAAGCTAAATGAAAGAGAACCAAAGCAAAACCAAAGCTGTCACTTCAGAAAGTGATAAAGCATAAAAGTAGAACAGACACTGTCCAAACAGCATCTGCTACAGCTTAAGGTCTACTACCCTGCTCAGAGGAGCAGAAATAGCTGTGGGGAAAAATTAGGGAAATGTATTCACTATAGAAGCAGAAGACTCTTCAAACTATCTGGAACCTATGACAAGCAGAGAGACGGTGCAGTTCAGTGCAGAGAGACTGAGCACATGCACTCCCCACACAGGCAGGTGTTGGGAACACAGCAGAGGAATTGTCCCCTGCTGCTGCTTCTTCCCGTTTCCACGACGAGATCCCACCTCCAGCTCCTCCTGCCAGCTCCTCCCTCCTCCCCCAGCGCTACCTGTTCTCCTGCACTTCAGCTGCAAACCCACCAAGGCCAGAGCCTCTCTTGCTCTTTATCTGTGCATTTTTCAGTGCAGCACAGCCTATTTGCAAGGCCAGGTCTCGGGTCTGTACACCTAAACAGTAATACAGATTTTGTTTCACAGCTAGCTAGAATTCACCAGTTATTAGGAACATCACTGTACATGTTCAAGTATCACATTTAAAAAGGACTTTAAGACATCCCTCAGACAACCAGGCTCAAAATTGCTATGGTTTGATGTAACCTAGTAGGTTTCCAGCACATGGGCTGGGTTCTTTCTTCTGGAAATAAGTTTTGACCGTAATGGATCAATTTTCTAATGCAGACAAGATCTCTCTCCAGTCAGCTTTGCTTTCGTCTATTTAGGGCTTGAATCATCAAAATAGCAAAACAAAAGTAAGAGTGTGACTCAAATTGGGGTTTGTTGCTGTTTTTTCAATTAGGAGAGCAGAGCAGAGATATATCACTAACTCCGAGCTCCAATTTGCTGTTAAAATAGCAGTTGGCTTGAAACATTTTATCTTTTAATCCTCGGTGTAACAGGGGGTGGCTCAGAATCAAATTCAAAACAAATCTCCAACCTGGAAAGCTGCTCTATGACACGGTGGCACCAATGATCAATTTATTTAATTTCAGGTTGACAGAGCTAACACCGATAACTTGATTACATAATGATTCAGCTTTCTACCATGTAAATAAATTTTGGGAAGCTGCAACACCAACTCCTGTTTCAGACAATTCTCTCCTAACAGAAATTTCTGTCAACCACTTAAGGAACAGGATTATGCAATTCTTTACCACTTCTCACCTCTGCCAGTACTTTCTTTCCACCTTTGATAGTTTCTCTGAGTTTAAACACTATTCCATTTAAGAAGATAAAAGTGCCAAGCAAGAGAGAATTTTAAATACATCCTCTTTAATTGCTTGAGGTTATCTAGGCAGAGAATGACCAAGGATGCTGCAAGCCTTCCTCCATGGCTCTTTGCATAATTTTTCATTAAATTAAAAATGGATTGCCATTAATAATATACACATGATAAGACACTGTAGTATCGCTTTTGTTTCCAAAAGTAAATTAATTTAATGCAAAAATAGTTCATTGTTAAGACATACAAATTTTTGATTAAATTATTTGAAGCCCACCATTCTTGTAGGGTATTTTACAACCACAGTTTTATCTGAGGTGCAGCTCAATACTCACTGAAGCAGGTTCAGAAAACAAAGACAAACTGGACAGCTGGAACCAAGACACTAAAATATTTAAAAGAAAATCTTGCTGCTAGCCCAAGCTGAGAATTATTTCATTGCTAATTAATGATATAGGTCTCTTGGACAAACTGCTCTCTTCTGAGGATTATGACAGGACATTTGCCTCCTCCAGCCACAGAGCACAGTTGTTCAGGGCCTGTTCAATGTAATTTTATATGAAAAATTGTGGTTTTATATCAGAAGGACTCAGTGAATCACAGGACAAGAAAAAGAAAACCAAGCTGCACTTCGTGACTGACCAAACATATGTAAAAGCATTTCAAGCTGTGCCCACATCAGAGGCTCCTCGGGCACGGCTAGGGCTGGATGAGCCTCTGAAGGGCTGTTTGCAGCCCTGCTCCCACATGAAGGCAAAAGTGCTGAGCAGGCACCTCCCAATCCCTATCTACAAGGACATTCTCCCGTGCAAGAGCTATGCCCGAGGCTCCACTTTAAATACAAGTGTACTGGGACTGCTGCACACCTCCCAGTTAACCATCTTAAGGGCCATTAGCCAGCTATACGTTATTGCACCTCCAGCACAGTACTGCATCTCTGTCCTGCTGAATTCCTTGATGTAGTTGGGTTTGTGATGCCCAACAAATTTACTGCAGGTGTGTTACTGATGTCATAAATTGCAGAGTGTATGTGTTTATCAGGGGAAGGAGAGGAGAAACTATTCAGGATCTCAGTGAAAACCCAGCCCTGCACACATCTCCTAGCAAGACGGTGATTGGGGTGTGGAGACCAAGCTCCACTCACTGTGAGTAAATAACGTGGGACATCTTCAGCTCCCAACCAAGCCTTGTGTTTAAAGGTGTCAAATGCAGTTTTTGCTACAACACAGGCTGTAAAAGGGACACTCAGCAGCACAGTTATTGCTAGAGATGCCAAGCAAACACATGAAACCGAGTGTCCTATCTCCACCTCCTAAACCTGAGCCAGGCTGAGCCATCAGGTGTGGTACCTGCACAAAGACATTGGCACTTTCTGTGGCATTCCTGCACAACCCTAATGCTACAAAGCCTGACACTCCACAGTCAAGACCACACTGAAAACTCAGATCCTTTCTTGTGAGTTTGCTTTGTAAAATGCACAAGTGTCAAGCTCCAATAGGATACTCCGACTTCAGACCAGACACAGCACACAAAGAGGAAGCTAAGGAGCCCCTACCTGGCTCCAAGTCCTGCATGGCACACACAGCATGTGTTTTTAAGTCATGAACCACAATATTCACCAGTGGAATCCCTGCCAGAAGAAGAAACGGGTACTCTGTGCAACTTACTGTTAGCAAAACCTTATTCCACAGTAAAGGGGAGACCAGCTTTGTGGAGCAGACAATCAACTAGATGAGTAATTGCAGCATTCCCACACTGCCTTTCTTCCTCCTCCAGACAGTCTGAACAAGCTGATGCTCAGGACAAGTTTGTACTTGTCCTATGGTGCTGTGCCCAAGGTGTGTCTCTGTGTGGGATCCACCTGCTCTGTTCAGCACTGTCCATAATCCCTCAGCACCTGCCCTCAGGGAAGGAGCAGGCAGAGGTATTCCCCTCTAAAATGTCTTAGGACAAGAAAAACTCCTGAGGGATTGAGAGGAGAGATGTGAGAGAGAGAAGCATGCACAGTCATTATCACACACAAGGTCTGGGTTTCTCCCAGCCTTGGAGAAAACGGGAGCAGGCTCAGCAGCGGGGAGAAGCAGAGGCAGCTCAGGGGAAAGAGGTGTTTGAGCTCCGGACACTGTTGTGAAGAGCTCTACCACCCTTAAAACTCGTGACCAAGAGAGAAACTGTTCATTAAAGCTGGATGACATGGGGCCCACGAGGGAGAGCCACAGTTTGAGATGGAATGTGGTGAAAAGCAACCAAGTCTGAGCAGTGGGGGAAGAGATCAAATGGCTACAGCTCAGACACATTTCACTGCCCCCAGGTCACAACTCCCCCCGGGTAACAGCATCTGGCCCCCAAAAGGCAGAAATTCACGGAGCAGCTTCTTCTCCAGAGCAAGAGCTCCACACCAGAAATGACACAGAAAGAACATCTTGCAAGTGACTTGAGCATCCACATATCTATAACCAGAGAAGACTGCTCAGGAGTTGAAAAGTTTCAAATGCTTCCCCCCATCTAAGTGCTCTTTCTAAGCACTATTCCACATTTCTCTAAGACCCTTTTCAGCCCAGCCCCTCTTTAAGTACAAGCTGATCCTCTCTTTTGTCATATGAACCGAAAAATGTGTCAGTTGAGAGCGCTGTGTACTGTCTAGACCACCAGAGCAGTGCACATCTAGGCTGCGGGAAGGTATCCCATGGGATTGTACAGTCCATCCTCTGCAAAAGGAATGATCCACGTCCACACCTGTACAACAGGGAGTTTCAGATGTGGAAGAGCTGGGAGTTGCATTAAGCATCTCTGGTGTAGCTGTCAGGCACTCACTGTCTAAATACACAGTCCTACAAAGGACTCCAGTTTACTTTTTCCCCAGATGTAAAGCTGGCAATGAGCTGCTCTGGTTTTATATTAGGCAACCATTATTTGACTCACAGGAATACACTGTAATAACTCTAGCAATAATTTTGCCTCTATCTCACCTCCATCTCTTCCTGGATGAAAGTCTTTATTTAAAATACCCCTCAAGACAGTTGCAAGGAGAGAAAGAGGAGAATTTCTGTCTTCTGTGACACTGCTCTTATAGCCATCATTCTCCTTTCACTCTGAATGACCCTCTCTGAAACAGGGCTATAGTCCTGCCTGTTCAAACATTAAACCACAGATCTGCAAACTTTTAAGTACCTCTGTATAATCTCTCAGTTCTGTTTTTTCTAATCATGTGCAGGCAGTTAAACCTTCCTTCTCCACACTCAGCATCCAAGTACTTCATCTAGTAAAGGATATTGCTGATGTCCTCCCCTGTGAAAAGCAGGGAGCTGAAAGTCAGAAGAGCAGTGATTCCTCAAACATTCCCAAAGCTGCCTGTGTAACCTCTCAGAGCTTGCACTCAGCGTCAGGCCAAGTTCTTCACATTAACCCATAAAAGACTGTGCACTGTTTCCTCGGAGGTCAGTGATTTGGGACTGATGAAGAAGTCCGGGCACACATCCCAGGAGGTGAGCCTGTGAATCCAGCAGGAAGCTTCATTTGGATTCTGCACAGAAACTGCACAGGAAGGTATCTTCAAATGACCCCTCATGACCTCTGCCTTGCTCTTGTATTATTAGAAGACATTTTCAGAATTGCTCCTCCTCTATTTAAGTGTGTTTAAAGCCATATCAAATGCCCCTTCATTTTGCCCTGCTCTTCACATCTCTCTTCACTGTTTTACTTCATCAGGTTCCACTCAACTGCTTTCTCAAGTTCTCATCCTTTGTTTCCTGCTCTCCACCTTATCATCCCACTTTCCCATTCACATCCTTCATTGTCCTGCTGTTACTTTAGCCCTTCCACAACCTCTTATCCATATTCTTCTTTCCATTCTTTCACTCCTTCATTATCACAAAATGTCCTGTATCTCCTTTCTCAAGCGCTGCTTTCTAAGAAACTACTTTACCCTGCTACAATTTTAAAATCAAGTCTTTTCAAGCAAGTCTTGCAATTTTTAAACCTATGGAGAGAGGTTGGGAAAAGCTGAGGAACACTGCTTGGTTTTAGCTTTTAACAGTGTCCTTCTGCTGCCCCTAAATCAACATTTATGCCCACAGCTTTGACGGGCAAATGAAATGCTAACAAAATCCAGCCAAAGTTAAATCAATTATCCAGAGATCTTGACACAAGCGTTAACACCTTGACATCAAGAACACTTGACAAAGTATAGGATTTGCTCTTCCTCGTCATTTTTCCAGACATGGGACACATTGTTATGCTGATATTTATTTTCTTGGCTCTGGAAAAATGCCCATGCAAAGCATTCCCTCTCCAAGCACAACGGAGGTGACAGTCTCTCCCCTGCTCTGCAGCAAATTTGAAAGCTAAAGGGAAAAAAATCCAGTTAAATCAGCTGCTGAAGGGAGACAATGCACAGTACTGTCGAAATGGGAGACACGGGAGAAGCAGCAGGAAGGATCAGCTCAGTGTCTCACACAAAATCTAGACAGTTCTGCACCACAGGGTAGGACTGGGAGAGGAAATAAGAAATTCTTGATATAAACCGGATTTAAAGCTTGTGTGTCGAGCAGCATCACACTGGTCACCTCATGGCACTCACCTTTATACAAGGTTTTTTCCAGTTGTGTAAAGATATTGTGACTTGAAACACTCTGCTGATACCTGGATGTGACTCCCACAACCTTGGGAAGGGTTGGAGCTACACAGAAAGTCTGGGAGCTCAGAAAAGCCCAGGGAAAACTCAGCAGCATGGATAGGAGTGTTCAGAACCCTCTAGAAGAGTCTGTGGTCTGCTGGAACACCAATTACTTCCAAACACAAATAGCTGGAACACCCCAAATAAATGAGGTGCAGAGCTTGTCCTTCACAGAAGGTGCTGCCTCAAGAGAAACAGCCAACAGGACACAAATGCAGCATGCAGGAAGGTGCAAAATACAGCTGAAATTTCTCATTGGTTTTATCTTGACCTGCAGGGCATTTATTTGGTCTGTTACAGCTCTGTATCTGCAAATTCTCCTCCATTCCAGTGCTATAAACACATGAATATTCTGTTTTATGAGGCCTGAGTAATATTCATGGCAACTGTCACTCAGTGTCTCTCAATCTGACATTCACTCTGCATTGAGAAGGACAAGATCACCGAGATCCCCAGGAGAGGATCGTTCTGCTGTTACGGGCGGGGGGGGGGGGGGGGGTGGGGGGATTTTTCTGTTTCAACACTGGAGAAGGGGATAATGCATGGAAATGTAGATCTTAGGTTATATAATACAAATGGTGCAAAGCAAGAAACGCTGCTCCTGCTCCTACCCCCAAGGAAAACCAGTGCACCTTCAAGCTTTATCTCACCCTCTAATGTTCTGAGGCAAGGATCGGTTCTGGCTACCACTCAGAAAAATACACAAACAAAGCACAGAATGCATTTTTATCCTAAACTTCTCATGAAAAATCATGGATAAGTTCTGTATTTTCTCAAAGTACACCTTCTGAGTTTTTTCAACACCACTGAAAGCTTTTTAACGTAGCACACAGTTAAGTGACAATAAAATGGCTGGTTTGAACATGAAAGAGGAAAGAGATTACAATTCTTCTGAAACAGAAAGAAGATGAAAGACAAATCTAATTTTCTCTCATTATAATCCATTGATGCACAGATTTTTGTTAATTGTTTTCCTTATGAGTATAATCTAAACATTTTAAGCTATAATAAACCTACAAAGCACCACAGGAAAATAGTAGAGAAAAATGCTGGGAAATATTTTAGTAAATTTTTCATAAGTTTTGCATGGAGAACACCAGCATGTGTGTGCTATAGCTAGAGAATATCAACGTGTAATGGCCAGGGGAAAAAGACACAGAGAAAAGGATATTCCAGCCCTGCTCCCCAGGTCCAACATCCAGAATTCCTAACACTCCCATAACTGGGAATCTCCAAGGCCAGACTGGATGGGGCTTGGAGCAACCTAGTCTAGTGGAATGAGTCCCTGCCCATGGCAGGGGGGGGAATTGGGATGAGCTTTAACATCCCTCCCAAGCCAAACCATTCTGGAATTTCATTGTTGGTTTGGTGGGGAAGGGAATAACAGAAGCAGTTGAACACGTGTACTAGAAAAACAAGCTGGAAGATGTTCCAAAAATATGTCTGGGAAATAAAAACCAAAGTGTGTTCAGTGTAATTTACCCCAGAGTCAGAAGATCTCAAGCAGGCTGGTTTGCACTGCAAGGCTGGGGCACCCTTGGCCCCTGCACCAGCCCTGCTGAACACGCATCAGGAAATCTAAGAATTGTCCACACCAGGCTAAAATGCTGGGAATTATTCCCACCAAGCTAAAAAGCTGCTTCCAGATTAAGTTTCCAGAATGTAATGAGCACACAAGGTGTAAAAACAGCAGTTTAATACCCAGTCTCTTTTGTCTCCACAATGAAACACTTCTAGACATCCTCACATCCCCAGGTAACTAAAATTAGACACAAACTGAGAAATAGATTTAAAGCATTTTCTCAGTAACTGGAATGAAGGAAGATTTCATGTGCTCTTTGTCTTCATGCTCACAGTTATGCAGTAAGGCTGGTTTTTACTGTAAGCACAGCCCTTTACACTCCATATTCACACAACAGCTGATCATTTAGTTATGGGTATAACCCAGTACTTTACATACATTCAATACTCTTTTAACACATACTGGACATATTTCACCCAACAAAAAGGAGGTATGTCTGTAATTATTATCACTCCTTTGTCCCGTTGTGGCCAAATGCCAGGGACCCACAAAAGTAATTAGCTTACTTTCTTCTGCTACAGCTGAGCAGAGGAGAGGAGAAAAAAAAATCAACGAAGGACTCATGAGTTGAGACAATAACTAGGAGAAAACATTCTAAGGGCAAAACAGGTTCAAGTTTAAAGGTAATAAGTAAATGTATGATTAACAGAGTCAGAGGAGGATAATGAGAAGTAAAATAAGCCTTGAAAACATCTTTTTCTCCCCCAGCCCCATCCTCTTTCCCACCAACAGTGCAGGGAGACAGGGAGTAGGGTTTTGGTCAGTTCATCACTCAAGATCTTCTGTTCGCTCAGGGAGAGGAGTCTTTCCTCTGCTGTGCAATGGGGTTCCTCCCACACGCAAACAGTCTTGCCAAAACTGTTGTGATGTGGGTCACTAGTCCATGGGGTGCGGTCTTTTAAGGACAGGCTGCTCTAGTTTGGAAGTAAGAGCCTTTTCTGTCTATTTCTGGAAGCAGGGGCCTTCTCTCTCTATTTGGATCTCCACTGGATCACAGCTTTCTCTGGCATCTGCCCGCTCCAGCCGGAGCACTTTTCCCACAGCTGCAAGTAGATCTCTGTATGCCCTGTGGATTTAGGCAGGGCCTTCACGTTCAAAGGAGACAGCCTGCTTCACCAGAGTCCTCACCATGGCCTGCACAGGAATCTCGGCTCTGGAGCTTTTGAGCACTTCCTCCCCCTCTTTTTCCACTGATCTTGGCATCGCTGTGTTGTTTTCTCTGAAATGTCCTTACTTCCTCCTCTTAGACTAGAAGAAAAACTGCTGCCTGTAGCTACCACTGCCAACAAGTTCCGCTGTAGCAATGGGGAACAAAGCAACACAGACCTTGCGCATCCGAAGGAGGTTCCTCTATTGCAAAAATCACCCACCTCTTATATCTTTAACCTCAACCTGACATAGCTGAAACCAAACCGAAGCCTAGCAGAACTTTACAGAAGAAGGTCACCCACTGGCTGGCTCAGCTGCAGAGCTGCTGTACACACATCCTATCACCCAACCAGAGTCCTGCTCATACTCTGTCCACACGTTCCTCCACCCAACCACACTCTCACTTCCAGCTGTCACACAACTGACTCTCTCTCATTCCTCACTCCTTCTCACCTCTCAATCGACTTCCAACCACCCAACCTGCAGCTGTACCTTTCCCACAGGGCCTTCTGGTGAGCCTAAGCCTTAACAACTTGAAGTATTATAACTCCATATCCTACATTCCACCAATTCAAAGATTCCTGCAGTGTCAAGAGCTTCATTTGATCCTGGATCTGTATCGGGATGTCTCTCGCTACATTTTCACCATTGGCCACATGGTCCTACTGCCACTGCTCAGATAGCGGCGGCTGCAGCGCTGGCTCTATTTCATGCCTCTCTTCACACAGGGTGCCTGGAAGAGAAAGCCACTGCCCCTGCCCTTCTGCCTGCGGCACAGCTGGCTAGGGGTACCCAGGCAGGGAAGACTTGTCTCAGGCCACACAGCAGCCACAGCGCCTCCCCACCACTTGGGAAAAAACTCTGTGTGTGCTGGTTTTGATTTTCTTCTGAAGTATGTCATCACAGAGGCACTGCCAACCTCTAACTGGGCCAGTAGCATGCCCATCTTCAGAGCCATCAGAGATTGGCTCTGTCAGATACAGTGGGAGCTTCTAGCAGCTTCTCACAGAAGCCCCCCTGTGCCCCCCCCC
>VWZN01007203.1:364132-380682 GCA_013396955.1 Regulus satrapa | reverse complement strand
TCTCCCAGACCCCCCCCTGCCCCCCCCCCCCGCCCCCCACGGTTTCCTCCCCTGCCACTACCAAAAAACCAGGCCATACCAAATCAACACTCCTTCAAAGGGTTATCACAGATTCAATGGTAACAGCTTAAATCACCAGAGCTCAGGTTAACAACCTGAAGCTCCCAAGTCATGATTCAAGACCCTCCAACAGGTACAAGATAAAACATCCGTAAGAATGCTCCACTGTTGCCTGCCTTGCTACTGTTGGTCATGCATAACCTTTTAAACATACATTTCAGTGACTGCTTGGAGTTACAGGCTTATGAACAGTGCTTGGGAGGATGCTACTCTTGGGGAAAAAAACAGAGACTGCAGACAACCCCAGCCTGAGGAGCAAAAGAGAACACTTGTTTGAATCCTTTGTAACATTCTAAATGTGGGAAAGTAACATTCCCCTAAAACCAACTCGCTGGTCCAGCTGCCCTCTCTTCTGGTTCACAAACTCACTTCCCATTATTTCATAAAGAACTGCTGCTAACATAAATCAAATTCTTCACAGATTAAAGGAAAGAAATCAAACATAAGCTGCTAAATACAAACTTTTCCTGAAAATCACTACCTGAACCTTGACTCAAGGCTTACCCCCCCCCCAGTCTTTCAGGGGTCAAGGACAGGATTTCTTAGGCATTCATTGCCAGTTATTTTAAACAGATCTCCAGCATCTATTCCCATGGCTGTGAGGGCTCAACAGCATCAAAACTTTAGGACAAATTATGTCAGTAAATCAAAAGAGAATATAAAATAAGAGAGCAGCACCTAATTACTATCATCAAAGAACACAAACCCACTTTTCCATTCAGTGAGTTGCAGTTGTGTCTAGGAATCCCAGCACTGGCTGAACTCTGCAGTCCCAGCATTGGTTGAACTCTGCAGTTCCAGCAGAAACATTAATGAGACGGAGGAGTCTGCACAGAAAAGCTGGAGAAGAAACTATGGAATGGGGCATTAAATTACCTGTCTGTAATTACTTTAGGATATCAGTCAGGTCTCCAAAGTCTCAGCTCTGCCTTCCCATCCCTCACAGGCCATGTTGGCTCACCAATAGAGATTTCTCTTCCTCAATAAAACAGGAGGAAGAAAAATCATCACATGGGGCCAGCAAGGAAGGCAGACAATCTCCTGCACGTTTTGTTGAGCCAAAATAAGCTCTTTAGCTCACCCCTGAGCACTCACAAAAACCAAACAAGTAGCACATTTTTTCAGACTATGAAAGGAAACGAGTGTTTCATTCAATCCAGTACAATATAGTTGTAAATAGTGTAAGCAGAGCAGCTCATTAAGCATCACCAGAGAAGCCTTCAGTAAATCATGGGCAGCTGAAGATCAGACCTGCACCCGGGCAGAGCTCCTACACCAACCACCAACACTTACTATTGCAAGACATGACTCTCCACAGTACCTGCACAGGGTGACATGGCCAGGTAAGGCCATTGTTCCCAGGGGAACACATACAGATCACGTGGCATCACTTGTACCTATCTGTCCAGTCCCACCAGAGACCTTTCAAACCCAACACCTCTGATTTCTCTGCAGGAAGAACAGGCCATCTCTTTTTAAAGTCTCAACAAACCATACATGGCTTTTAAAATGTCTTGAGACTCAATTTCTGTATGAGGAGCAGAGGGAAATGAGTAAGTCACTATGTTTAAGTCAAACCTATAAAAAGAAACTCAAGTGTCAGACTCCTGGGTGACAACTGTGGGGTGGCAGGTGACTCATGCCCTGGCACAGCCACACTGTAATTTGGTGCAAAGAAGTCATCATAATCAATATTTACAGGTGGGTATTTTTATATAAAAGTGCACATTTGCCACAATAAGATTTCAAGACTGCTCTTTGAATACAAATAAAAGCATCAGGTGAAAAAGTCTGCACCCCCCAAAAATAAGTATCTTCAAACCTGACCATGCAGATGAACATTTACCCTGGGTCAAAAGCATCACTAGAACATCCCCACTGGCACCAACACCCAAAAGCACAGGGTGAGAGTGTTTCTTCACAGAAAAGGTTGTTAAACACTGAAGGGGGCTGCCCAGGGAGGTGGCGGAGTCCCCATCCCTAGAGGTGTCAAGGAAGACCTGAACATGGCACTGTCAAACCAGGACAGGCAGTCAGTGCTCTGGGCTGGTGACAAGGTGGAGATTTGGCAAAGGTTGGACTCAGTGGCCTGGGAGAGCTTTTCCAACCTAGATGCAACCTGCATCCTATGATTCTGTGACCATTCCATGAGGGACTTAAGAAATTTGTTTAAAAGGATCAGCAACTGTTAAATATGCTCATATTTCCAGTGTGAAAACAAACACCACCAGCAACTCATCAGGGATGATTCTTGGGAAGCACCAGATAGATTTCAAGCACATGAGGTGATTGCTTGGATGTTTCTGACAACTTCATGCCTCAGGGCCACAATTGTGAACCAGAACTGGTGGCGAGCTGATGCCTCTGCTAAGGGCCTCTGATCTGCAGTGGCAGTAATAGTCTTTTTTCTGTGTCCTATTATCTGGGAAATACAAAATAATTCTACAAATGAAATCAGAAAAAAACCCTAAACACAGGCAATAAGCTTAAGAAAAACAGGATCTTAGAAAGAAAATTTTAATTCTGCTTATTGCACCACAGTTACATAGAACACATTTATTTGTCAGACTTCTAATGCTCACTGCAAGCTCTTCAAATGAACAATTTTTGCTTATGGATTTGCTTTCAATATATAACCTTATACATAGGTTATACACAGGGCTTACCTGCAAGAAGACCCAATATTTGCAAATTTAAAACAAGACCATCCCTGTCATTTTAAATCATTAAAGAAAAGTTCAGATACATCTTTTCCAGATCAAATAGGAGGATCCACAGCTGATTTCATTCCAATTCTGTTAGTGCCAAACACCCAGCATTCCAGAACTAGTAAACTGTGTGTCCAATTATCACTCGTAGAGTTCAAGGGGCTGCATTTAAATAAAGATTACGAAAGGAAAGGGACTCTAAACGCCTTTCTCACTAGAGAAGTGGGCATTGAAAGTGATAGTTCCTCAGGGAAACATTTCTAAAAATGTTAAGTCTTACCAAGTGTGGTTTTAATAAAGATCTAAAGATTGCCACGTTTTTTCCTTGCTGTCCCTCACTCCTACCCCAGGACAAAGTAACCTACAAAACACAAAAAAGGCAGAGAAACAAAGATTTTCAATAAGAGAGGTTTTGTGTATGAATGAGAAGGGGAGGATGATGTATTAAGGGGGAGAAAATAAAAAAGGAGGAAACATAAAAAAAAAAGAGATTAAAAGAAACGAGCAACCCAAACAACAGCGGAAGTTAAAAGCATTAGAAAAATTTGCCTGTAAATGGAGAGCAGACACTGCAGAAAGAAAAGTTTGGGCATGCTGAAGCACCATAATTTATGTAAAAATGCAACTAGGCAGGTTCCCTAAGTGCAACCCCACACCCTGGTGAACCAGCACATCCAGATGCCTTTTCCTTCCTTAACACTTCTGGGGCAAGTTCCCTCAGCCGGAGTACACAGTGACCAGCACCTCAACCTAGGCTTACAGCTACAGAACTGCTGCCTTTTATGTTTCTATTGCACCCAAAGAAGCTGTGGCCACCCCATCCCTGGCAGTGTCCAAGGCCAGGATGGACAGGGCTTGGAGCACCCTGGGACAGGGGAAGGTGTCCCTGCCCATGGCAGGGGTGCAGTGAGATGGGCTTTAAGGGCCCTCCCAACCCAAACCATTCCTAGTCAGTTCTCGGGATGGAGATCCACAGCTCCCTGTTACAATGTTAATTCTAAACAAACAGTGTGCCATAATCGGAAGTTCCCACAGAAACAGAACTTCTATTTCATGCCTAGAAGAGGATTTTGAAAGAGTCAGATGGGTTAAAAAGGACCTGCTGGGCGAACCACTAACTAAAGTAATGCTTCCAAATACATCTTTAGGCAGAAGTTTGAAAACAGTAAGTTATGTTCCTCAGCAATCTCAATCCCTGTGTCTGATGCCCAAATTATTTCCCAACATTGTTTCCAAAGCAGAAAAAGCACAGAAATATTTATTACAAAGGAGATAAAATAAAAATCACTTGGCATAATTTTACTATCACAGGCAGGAGAAAGACAGGTGAAGAAGTGGCTACAAATATTCCTGATTTAAGTTCCTACACAGCAGACAAACTGATGGATTTGATGCATTCAGCAAACCCATCTCTTAACAATATCTACTCCAAGAACATTTCTGGGACAGCAAGAATAATGTTTGAGCCCCTCTGGAGATTGAGAAGAGGTTTTCTCAGTTTGAGGGCAGTAGCAGAGCTGAGCTCAGACTGGTGCAGCTGAGGACTCTCTGCCTGCCAGGACAAAGCACAGAAGCCCAGCCCAGCCATAGGGGAGGAGCAGCAGTCTCAGGGCTGGCACAGAGTCCTGGATCACCCGACTTGTGCCACGCAGTGTTTTCCCTCAGGAAGATGCACAAAGAAGTGCACAAAGTGCTGGGTACAGGAGCCAACGTGGTGCACCAGCCTTGTCTGCCTTCAGTCCTGTCACACAGCCCATCTAGTGGCACAGGATTTCTCTGTATCTAACCTACAGCTTTGAAAGCAGACTAACGCAAACGTTATCCTTGCTGTGATGGGATTCCTGCGCTTGGGACACAATAAGCACTGATTTAACTACAGATCTCAAATTTAAACCTTTACAGTCAAGTGATGCAGTACTTCATTTAGCCCTTTTAGTTGGGCTATAGATGAGTGTACTACAAATAATCACATTCTGGAGAATTATTTTGAATCATATTCCTGGTCAGAATCAAACAGATGGAATTCCTGCTCTGCTCCTCCAGAATTATTGCTACCATATAAATTCAGCTTCTGTTTTCATGCAAAACATACTGTTGCCAACAATGAAAGCAAAACCCACATTTAGTGCTGGACAGAGGTTCCGCTCTTTCTTGTGATTTGATCTAGATGCAAAGGGTTTAGAAATAATCATAATTTAAAATTTAATAATAATTATTTATAATAATCAAATAAATTATCCTATTGAATATTTAAGCCAATAACCATCTCCTTTAAAATTTCTCCTGGGTGTCACACAGTGCATGTAATTAAGCATCTTTTTTTAAATTATCCAAATTTTTGAATTACACTTCTGTAAGATTCTACACATTTTCATCATTGTTGAATATCATGGCCCTCCTACAGGAAAAAGAAAACAGAGGAAGAAATAAGAGGGAGAGGAAAAAAATAAACTACAGCTTGCAAAAAGGAGAAAACATTGCTCTTCTTCCAGTGCTTCTTTACAGAAAGTCTAATGAAATTGAGCAATATATATAGCCCATGCATTTCAATAGAGGCTTGAAATGCCATTTTAACATAAGCAAAAAAAAGAAAAATCCAATAAAGTAACAGAAAAAAACCCATATTACTGAGAGACTAATTTTGTTTTCATATTTGGAGTAGCAAGCTCCTGCTTTATGTGGCATCTAAGAACCCAAATTGATTATTTCAGTGTTTTCCAGCTTCCTCAGTAGCCTGTGTTCCTCCACCTTCTCTCTTGCACATTGTTCTTCAAACTTGCAGCTAATCAAAAGAAATTTCTGGGATCTTTACTTCCATTTTTAGTGCTGGCCTAGTTAAAAAAAACAAAGGGAACCCAGCAATAAATAGTGAGACAGGCTCCTCTTTTTTTGTTGAAAGAGTAAAGGGAAAGAATCTCTCTGTTCCTCCTTGATCAGATTATTGAGGCAAACAAGCTCTTCAAGAGCTGTTAGCAATGCACCCAGCCTGGTGTGAAGTCTGGAGGGAAAGGAGATGGGGAAGAAAGCCATCCTGGAGCTGAAATCCATTTTGTGCAGCACCAAAGCAGACACCCAGCCATGGCATTCCTGGAAAGTGCTGGTGGGATAACGTGGCTGTGACTGAACTTCTGGACTTCTGCCCAATTCACTTTGAGTGGATTCAGTTGAATTCTCTGTGTGTGACTTCCTGAACAAGCAGGTACCTGCCAGACTGTCCCAGCTTTTTTTTAAAGCCTATGAACTGCAGTTCCATGCAGGAGGGAGATTTTCAAAACCCTCAGTTACTCAAAACACCCTGATCATTTGTCCCAGTGATTAAGGATGAATGGCTGATAACAAACCTTGACAGGGCACATGGAGGCAGCTGGCCTAGAGCAAGTGAAGCTTTAGAGAAAAGGAACTGCACAGGCATCACCAGGTCCTCCCATGGAAATGAGTGAAGACTCAACTCTGCCTGAATTTGTATTGTCCTGAATCTTCCTTTTCCGTAAGAACCAGCTTGCTTTATGCCAGTGTACATCCAAGATTACTGAAATAAAGACTGAGTGACAAATTAAATGAGAACATGAAAACTTGGGAATTACATCAAGAATAGATGCCATCACCATGGGATTTCACCCGCTCAACATCACCTTGGGATCAGGTACACAGATCAGACACTCTGCACGTAAAACAGTCAGCATCTGGTTTCTTGGGCAAACTTGGTTCTACAATGACAACTTGAGGCTTTCAGTATTCTGGAAGAGACTAAACTGAGGGTTCTGAAGACTGATTTGCTGAGCTGTTCCCAGTACCCTGAACTGCAGAGGAGAGGACAGGCTGTGTGCGCTCAAATAACTCCGGGTGAAGGGGCCAGACACTGCCAGGTGTTATTCTGCAGACAGCACTGCCAAAGAAGTCAAGGACTGTCCTATTGTACTCTGCAAATCACTGGAAACTGGAGAAATAACACCATAGGCTTCCAAACCCATGCTGAGTGAAGGCACAGGTGGAAATGATGTGACAATCATTTCCCAGAGACCAGCACACCCTTTCCTTTCTGGCACAGCACAGTCCCTGTGCAGCACCCCCCACCTCTGCTGCAGTCATCCCCACCCCTTATGCTCTCTGCTCAAACTTCAGGGGTCTAAAATGCATTAATTACAATATTAAATGAACCTGTATTTGGTGGGGGGAACTGATGTGTAGGTCCCCATGACCTGCAAGGAGAGGCTTCACAATTCTGTGACCATTTCACCAAGGCAGCTCTCCTGCCACTGAAGCATTTTTGCTGCAGTTTATCTGATGTGCTCAGCACTTCTATTTATACAGACGTGACTCACCTTACAACTGCCTCACACAAGGTTCCTCTTCCACCTTCCCTTCAAAAAAAAACAGGAAAACACTGTGAAAGTAAGATTTCTCCCTAGAGTTCATCCCGAGTCAGTGACAGGGCTGTAAAGACAAGGTGATACACAAGGTTTGGAATGCTCAGAACTGCCATAGGGATCTGGGGTGAGCACAAAGGGGAGCTGCTGGACCAGAAACTGTCACCTTGATCCCACCTGACAGTGCCATATTCCCAGCCCCGCAAAAGCAGCAGGAATGGGAAGATCCAAATCTCACCTGCATTCAGAACATCATTTCAAAGGCATCTTCAATGGGCAGACATGTCACACTGTCATTTTTTACTGCAATCCCTGAAGTGAATTGCTATGTTGCTTTTATTATTATATTGAGGACATTATTTTTACAATAAGAAAAATAAGGAAGAAAGCAGTGAAGCTCGGCTGGAAAGTTGGGTAGACATGTCCCTAGAGATCTCCTATCTAAAGTCTGGGAAAAAACAGCTCTCATTTCCTCTGGTACTCCTTAGACTGGAAAAGAGAAACAGTTGCAGATGGTGTTCCTAAGGGGCTGTGGGAGGCAAGGAAAAATAATTTCTCCAGACCTTCCTATAATGTGTAAAGGTGAAGGGAATTGAATTTCTCTCACTTCTTCAAATTCTGCATTTTTGGGATTTTTTTATTCAGCCCTGGTTGCTTCCTTCTCCCAGTTCCTTGGATTCCCATCCACATGCTCCCTCTCTGCTACACCTCATCCCCCTCATCAAGGCAACACCATCCCAGGGCTGCAGCACTTTGTCATCAAAATCTCACAGTCCCCACTTCCCAACAGCTCTTTCCTCCCAAAAGCTCTTAGCAGCTGTATCAGGAGGGAATTTCGCCTCTTTTCTCATCTGTGCAACATGGTCAGAAAAGCCAGACTAACTCACAGGCACCAAAATGGACATTGCAGTTAACCAGGGTGTCTTGAATAAATGTCTTTCCTTCCACACAGGACTGGGAGCTGAGCTTGTGGGTTCAGCTTAATTGAAACTGGTAGTCACAAAAAGTCACAATGCTACAATTTACAGGTTCATTATCAACTATCAGCAGTAAGGCTGACTTGATCAAACTTCACACTAAAAAAAGCAGTCTGGACAGAAATAAAGCAGAACATTTTCCCATCATGTCATCTCTCATGTCACAAGCTCTGTCAATTAATTGCAGGTGATCCTCATCTACAGCAATGTCTCTTGCTTTAAATTATTTAGTGGCAATTACGTTGCTAGTAGAACTCCCACGTTCTAATAAGAGAAGTGTTTTGCCTGTTTGTTTCAAAAGTGCAATACAACAAGAGCAGTTTCTTCCTTAATGCAGATCTAATGCTCCAGTGGGCAAAGCTTAATAGTAATAACCTTCACTGGGAAGAGGCAGAGTTGCTCTTCCCCAATTCCCCCAGCTGTAAGTAATCTTGTGTCAAGCACTGAGAAAGAAGTGAAATCCAGCTTGTGCACTAAATGAGCTGAAGTGCCAGCATTCCTCAGTGAGGGCTAGGGTCACTGGGAGCAACTGGGAGCCCTTCAGTGCACCTAACCATGTGCTGAAGTGCTGCTGTCAACAGCCAAGTCAACCCTCTCTAAACAAGCCATTTCTCCTGCTCCCTGTGTGTTATAGTGTAAAAAACAGTTTTCGTGGATGCTGAAACTCCACCATCAGCTTACCCTGGAAGAATGCAAGGTGAGCTCTCCCATTTCAGTCCTGCCAGGTACTGTTGCTAAGCACATTTTAAAGGAGTTCAGCCACATCACAAGACAATCCAATAGGGACACCAAAGTAGCACAGACCTATAGGAATAGGAAGGAAACCCTGTCCAGCATCTCTCACTCCTGTCTTTTCCAGCAGGATAGAGCAGAATTAAAGCTCTGACATCACCAGAGCTATTAAGGAACCAGGAGGCACTGCAGTTACCTGCAGACTCACTCAGACCACAGGATGACTGTTCCGGTATAGAAACTGCAGAGGATGACCTTGGATTTCTTCCTGAGGTGAAATCCTATTTGAGCATGCCTCACCTCACAGCTGCTCTGACATTTCCAATGCCATCACTCAGATGTCCTTGGCTTCCATGGGCAAGTCCTATGAATGGAAACGGAACCAGGGCAGAGGCTGTTGAACACCATTTTTGCTTTGCTGCTGCCTAATTAGATGATGCTGACTAATCCTCTGCATTACTTCACAGTGAAAGGAACCCAGCAGGAGTGTTAGAATGGGTTTGAAAGAGCTAAAAGCCATGAATTATTTCCTTTTACAGAGAGCATTTCACTTCTACAAGTTGCTTCCATCAAGTGTTCCTTTCTGAGATTATATTCCCCACAAAATGTCTCTGTTGCAAGTTTGAAGAACAGCAGAGAGAAACAGAAAAATGAAGAGAAAAAAACTGGATGCATTTCCCTGAAATATTTTCCATACTGAAGTAACTACAATGAGAAGTCATTTGCAGGATTGGCCGCTTGACCTAACATTAAGTAAACTGGGGCTATAAATTTTTGTTTTCCTCTTGCAGAACTGTAGATATGTGGTTAATGTACCCATAATGCAGCCCCTGAGCAAATTCACAGAGAGCAGCTCACAGGTTTAGAGTGGGATATGCACGACTCCTTGCAAAGCTCAGCGCCACACTTGAGAGTCCTGTTGGGCTGAGAACCTCAACAAACTTAGCACTGCCAGGAAGTTTAACTTAAAATATTCTGAGTGCCTATGTTCCTCAGAGATCCTAACAGAGCTAAACCGCAGCTGCAAAAGACACAAGGTGAAAAGAAAGGCCACAGACCAAAATATTAAAGGATCGGAAATATTTTCTCATCAATTTTTTTTTAAGCTTTAAAAGGGTGACATCATCAGCTATCTCATTACCCGAGCTGGGTCCTATGGCAAGCCTTCTTTTTTTTCCTCCAGGCCTAGCTTGGTAAGTGATGATCCACAGGAAACACAGCAGTGCTACAGGAAAGACGGGAAACAATGGCAGTTCAGTCATTTGGGGGTAGGGCAGTTCTGGTTGGGACCTAACAGTGCTCTACAGCTGTGGTGAGTATGGAAAGCATTCCCCGTTTTCACAGAACCACAGAATATCCTAGTTGGATACTCTGGATCCTCCACAAGGACCGCAGAGTTCAACTGCTGGTCCTGCCCAGGCATCCCAACAATCCCACCCTATCCCTGAGAGCACTGTCCAAATGCTCCTGGAGCTCTGGCAGTACAGAGCAGAATGTGATGTCAGCAAAGGAAAACAAATGCACTTTGTTGGTGAGTTTTCAACAAAACTTAAAGTGTAAATGAATTACCTCAATGCTCCAATGTTTTACTTCTTGTGATGCAGAGTTCCCCAAATCATTCAAGGACAGACAGAACTTTAATTCGAAGCCCCACTTCCTCTGTGACTTGAGATACATCAAAACCAGACCCCACTGCCCTGGATGGGCAGGTCTGAACAACATTCATATTGCACTTGTGGTACTGGTTACTGGAGAAATTTTACCCTCTCCAGTCAGGAGTTTAAGGCCTCCCACACTCTATCAACCTGCTATCAGCCACAAGTGGAAGGATGGGGTGTGGGATGTGTTCCTCCATGTGCATCTCAACCTCTATTAGGAAGTACCTCTTAGGAAAGAGCAGAGTTTGAACCAGCTTTATCCTTCAAAGTAACTCTACACAAACAGCTCCTAAAAGCTGCCTAAGGTCAAATGTGCTCCTTCCTTTAGTGACAAAACCAGGTCAGCACAACTGCGACCTCACCTCCTCACCCACAGCAGATCCCCCGGGATGTGCCAGGGTTGCACCACTCGCTCAGGGCAGGTTTTTAGTCTCAGCCTTACCTGAGCACAGAATTTGGCTGAATATTCTGTTACAAATTACACAGAAATTTGGGTCAGTGATGGAGGAGAGAACAGCAGGAAAAAAATAACTGCATTTACAGAACACCCAGGTTTGTGCAAGGTAAAGAATAAAACCTCTTCTACTTACACTGCAGCCACACTCGTCAGAAAGCAGAATGACCAAGCTCAGGTCCACAGTTATTTTCAAAGTAATTTGTTTTCCAGAAAGCTTCTGAGGTGTACCTGCAGCTCAGTCCCTACTGCACGTGCCCTTTTAGATCTCATGTTTTTATTGGCAGATTATTTTACAAGTACCAAGTTCAATAATGCTCAAAAAAATGTAATGCGTGAATATTTCTGCATACAATTAAACTAATAATTAGTTCCCATCAAGGACATGCATGCAGGAATGTGGAACAATAGCTGAACAGTGGAAGTGTGCAGGCATTCATTAAGTCACTACATAAATGCAGGAAGATGCACTGCTGGAAATAACATTTGCTCAAGGTCACTGATGAAGTTGTTTTAATGTAATTAATTCAGTAACATTCAGAATAATAAAAACTGGCATAAAGCACAAATTCAGGTGAAGGAAAACAAGCAGCCAAAAACTGTGTATCATCCATAAACAAAACCATGACAGAGCTGGTAGTGCTGTGCTGGGACAGGATCAACCAGCCCCTGCTGACTCTCCGGGCAGCTCTGCCACCATCCCTTCCAAAGAAGGGGGACAGCAAATGTCCCCTGAAAGTCAGGACCAAAATGTAATTCCAAGGGGGAAAAATAAAGGAATTCAGTAAGTTTAGCCCTAGCTGTTTTCTATTTTAGTAAATAGCATGCCTTTCCCCTTGATATTTGGATAATGTGACAACACTGAAGAAGAATTTTGGTTGGTCTCGAACAGGAGAAACCATTTCAGCCTCTCCTGTTAAAGACCAAAAGCTCAACAGTCTCACGTTTTCCTTCTTTCCTACCAAGGAATCTTGTCATTTTATCGCCCAGTCAGTAGAACCTGCCATGGCAGACAGGAGAAAGATGGGAGAGCAGCAGCCAGGGGAGGATCAAACATCTCAGAATGGACTTCAGGCCCAACTAAACAGATTTAATCATTTTCAGCACATTTTATTCCAAACAGCATGTGACCTATTTTATGTCTCACTCTGAGCTGACTATAATTAACCACAATTTCTACAGATTTCAATTTAATACATGAACTGGCTTGCTAAAAATAAATTAAAAATAAAGGAGGGCAATTTCCAAAGTTAAAGAAAGTCAGAAACCCATTTTAAGTTCAAACGTCTGACAAAAACACATTGTATATTGGCTCTATATAGTAATCTTTCCAACACAATTCCAAGGTAAATATTTTAGAGGCTTTTATGATGTCTCAAACTTAGCACAAGGACAGAATGTGATTTCATACACTGAAAAACTCAACTTCCCTTTAATAAAAATGCAGCTAATATTTGCTTTCTTAGCAGCAGTGGAGGCTTATATTTCAGAACTTGGCTGGGTTTGGGGTTTTTTGCTGTGAAATAAAGGACAATTCTGTTTAGATTCAAATGAGATCTCCAACTCTGGTGAGACCTGTCCTTATTTCCCATCTCTAATTCTCTCCTATTTCATTACTCAAGAAAACACCACCATTTGCAGCATCTCTTTCCACTGCCACCCCCAGTGTCACACAAAATCCCAGCAGTGAAAATAAAGAGAAGAAAGCTCTGTTTCAGAACCTCATGTGGAAATTCCCCAAGGGAAGAAAAACCACAAGAATAAACTCTTACTCATTTACATCCAGGCCTCCCTTTTTTCCTCCCTCCCAGACACTCTTATCTGTGCTACAGAATTTTCTTTGCTGTAGGTGAGTTATCACAAAATCCCTTTTACAAACAACATGGCAAAGAAAACCAGAAGAACCCCCCAAGGTCTTGAATCAGAACTTGACATTCTGTATAGCTCCAAATGGGTAAATCTGTCTGCCCTGCACCTCCTTTTTGCTACTTTAATTGCATTCTGTGCTTTGCATCAGTCCTCTGTTGGAAACTTTTAGTTCTCTCCTAACTTCTGAAACAAGGCAGCAGTTTGTGGAGCAAAGAATAAACCTGTGAAATTTTTTGTAAGGGAGGAAAACAAGAAAAACTTTCAGTGCCCTTATCTGTATCAGCACCTGCATAAAAACACCCTTTCATTTCTCTCTAGCACATCATCCGCCTTGGAATTCAGAGTCAGACTCTTGCCAGTTTTCCTGACTAATGCTGCAAAGCCTGGCAGTGACCTAAGCTGCAGTGACTGACTTCAATTGGAAAGCAAGTCTGATAGTTTTGCAGTGCTGTCTGGCAAGCCAGGAAAGAGATGAGGGATGGAAAGAGTGACAGAAATGGAATTAAGAAATAGCAAATGAAGTGACATTCAAGAAGAGACTATAAAAGCAATGATACCATTCTGACTTGACACACCCCAGATAATGTAACTTCAAGCTGACAGAGCATAAATAGTCACTAATGATGTAAAACCAGAGTTAGGAGTACTTGGAAGTATTAACTTTCCCTGGGCAACTGTCATTCCTGCAGTCCAGACAGAACTTTTCTGCCTCTCTGCAATTTAATGGCACCATTTTGTTCTTGGCTTCCAAGAAAACTTTGTTCTAATTCAGAACAGTCCCTTGCAGAGCAGAGTGAGTTCCCAGCACCAAAGTAAATTAATAAATGCAGCAAAGGCAGATGCAACATCCACCTTGCAAGGCTGTTCAGAAAGTTTTGAATTCATTCAAACAGGAGAAGGTGACATCCAGCCAAAATCATCACGAAGCCAAGGACAAACACAAGCCCAGCCCAAACTCACTAAAGGAGTATAAAGTATGAGCACAAGAGCGTTGCAGAAGTGTAAGAGGGTTGGGCTCCACAGCATCCACATCTCTGTGGCTCTAAGCTGAACTCTCTGTCAGCAACACAGAAACACTTAGGTGGGAAAACACCACTGCGATGTGCCTGCAAGTGCCAGAGGATGTGCACAAAAACGCACTAAGCTCTGGTACTCCACAGAATAAGTGAAATTCCAGCACACTGCAAGTGCAGGAAAGCTGAAAGGAATGATTCAGTGAGAGCCAGGGCAGGAAGAGCTGGATGACACTAGATGTGCCCTAATTCCAGTCCTTCCTTGTTCCTTCAACAGCAGCAACTTCAAACCATGAGAGAGTGTCTTCCCCAAAGCTCCAGAGCTGTCCCAGCAGTTCCACATCAGCAGATCCACATCCTCTTAGACAGGGAGTAACTATGGGCTGGCTAAACTGTCCCCCACACATCCACTCACAGAAAAAGTGTCACCCCAAACAAATCAGAGGGAGCAGAGAGCAATAACACAAAAAACATCAGGAAAGAAATACAGGAACAAGAAAAGAAACCGCAAGGAAAGAAAAAAAGGATCTGAGATAGGAACCAAGGACTGTGCATCACAACATACTTGGTGTGGCTCCTTGTAGACAGGTAGAAGATAGAAGGTAGGGCAGGATCATCATTTCTTGAAAATGCTATGATTGGGCTTTATCCAAAATGAAGAGTGTTAATTGTTTACACTAGCAGCAATCACTGTCATCACCATTTTCTATTACTCCTCTTTGGTTTCCATTTTTTTCTGCTGTGGTGGCAGCTATTCCTTACCCTAAACAAGAAAGAATACTCCTATTTCTGACTTTCTTATTTAAAAAGCATCTTTGGCCTTCAGAGCTTGAATCATAAGAGTTTTGCCTTTTTGACAGTTGACCAAACTAGTGCTGCCTTTTCTAAGTTTCAGCTACCCCTTTACCTCAACCAAGATAAGATTTTGATCTTGCCAGCCTTTTAGAGTGATACCCACATAAATGCCTTTTCATCCAAGTCAAGTGAGTTTTCGGCTGTTTTTCTGGGCTTCAGAGATTTACATACCATGTAACAGTGATGGTATTGCTGAACTGGGACAACAGACATGCAGAAGAGCAGTGCCATTAATTCTTTAACACACTAAAGGTGCGCTTAAGGAAGGCAGAGTGGCTTCCTGTTTGAACATCCCAGAGAAACAGCACGCTCGTCCAAGCTGGTCACGTGGCTCTCAACACGCTTCATATTGTGCCCAACCAAAACATAAGCCACGCTGACCACATCACTGAAATGTGGCTGGAAAACGAAAAACGTTCCCTCCACAAACAAGACTTCCAGGAAATAAATAATCACTCATTAAACACAGAAACACAAACAATAGCATTGCCCTGTTCAGAGCTGGTTTGACTTGTCTCAGTTTAGTTTCTTTCTAAATTACGTGTATCAGCTGAATTCTCAGCAACTACACGTGGCTCCCTGCCCATTTTTAGTACCTGGAGCTGCCTGGTAACTCCAGTGCCTGAAGCTCTCTGATGTACTCATTCCTTTGAGGGAAAGAAGCTGTTTAGAGGGAAGTGCAAAGGAAAATGTGCAGCTTCCCAGTCCTAGAACAGACACTGTAAAATCAATGGAGTCAACCACAACAGCAGTAAAGTATCACTTAAGCCGTCCTGGAGAATTCTGCTATTTCAACTTAAAATGCTAAAAAGATCCACCCTTTCTCCCTAAAGTCCCACTTTATCTTAAATTTTGAAGGGGAAAACCCCAGCCATGCAAACAATGATACTACATACACATCCTAACCCAGCATGGGAAATAAATACTAAGTCAAGTTCAACCCAGTGATTAATCTTTGTTTCCCAGTTTCAAGCAAGGCACTGCAAGTTGCAATGCAAAGCAAGCAAGTTGCAATGCTCTGTTGCCCAGTACAAGCAAGGGAGTTAAAAAGCAATCTTCACTGAATTTTGGCCCCTCAGATACAGTAACACAGGTAAGAAATGACTGAACACTCATCATTCACCTGCTGCCTTT
The DNA here is from genome assembly GCA_013396955.1 of Regulus satrapa. Lineage (NCBI taxonomy): Eukaryota > Metazoa > Chordata > Aves > Passeriformes > Regulidae > Regulus > Regulus satrapa. The sequence continues at coordinate 364,795 of VWZN01007203.1, read as the reverse complement.
AATCTTCAGCTCTGCCTAAGCCTTGCATTAAGTTTCAAGGCAAAACAAATTCTCGCCACAACAAGCCCAGCTCATCCAGATACTCCTCCTGTGTATTCCCTGTGCTGGCTTCCCCGGGAGTATGGGGGATTCAGAGAAGCAAAAAGCACCACCCACAGTCCCTTTCAAAGCATTGACTGCATTCCAAGAAGCGAGGTGGCCAATCCCACCGGTGTCCAGCAGGGAACAGCCTTCCTGCAGAGCTGCTCCTGTGGAAAGCATCCAAACATCTGTCTCTCTGCTCGCCGGGACACAGCAGGCAGAGGATGCTCAGGAATGACGATGATGAGAGGATTTCAGGGTGGAAAGGGAAGAAAAAGAGAGGGGAAGGATGGGGGGAATAAGAAGGGAAAAGGAGGAAAAGAGGGAGAAAGGGGGGTGGGGAGGGAAGTGGAGGAAAAAAGGGGAGAGAGGAGGGGGGAACAAAAGGAGGGGAAGGGAGAAAAAGGGGAGAAGTAGAAGGAAAAGGGGGAAGAGCATCTGTTTACCAGTTTGCAATTTGTTTCCAGCATCCTTTTGCAAAACTGATGATAAATATAATCTCGATGCACAGGAGAACAATTCCACCACCAATTTCAATCACATCCCAGTCTCTGCAGCCCCCCCCCCCCACCCTGCGTAGCA
>VWZN01007203.1:328888-363891 GCA_013396955.1 Regulus satrapa | reverse complement strand
TTTTTTTTTTTTTTTGCTGGGCATAGTGTTTTAAAAGTTATATTTTACCTGCAAGCCTTGTTCAGAGCTATAGGGATGCTAAATGCTTATTACTATTTGTTTAAGAAATCCAGGTGCAAACTGCTCAATCCTAGATTACATTTAGAGTCAGTGGAAAAACCCTGACACACTGCTCAGGGGGAATTAATCTTATCCTCAGACAAGAATTAAAGACAAGTCAGCTTCATCCTGGGGAGGTGCTTGTTTGCCAGCATCAGCTACTAAGGAAGCCCAGAGACAACATTTAAACCAATATTTAAACTCGAGGCAGATGTGTCACACCAGAGGAGGTGGTTTTCTAGCCCCATTAATCTGTTCCAGTGACTGGACCACTTTTGGGAAAAATTTCAGGACTCCATACAACATAAAAGGTCACTCAAGGTTCTGGTAAAGACTAAGCTGAAGCAAAAAAAAACCCCACACAAAGCCAACTGAACAGTCCTAATTTTAAATATTCCCTTAGGTCACATCCATTCCTAGCCTACATTTCAGGGTTTTTTTTGTTGTTGACTTGGTTTCATAAAAGTTAAGTATAAAAAAGCTTCATACTTAGGGTATGGATCCACCACTAAATCGGGTGGATTCAGTGGCCTTAGGTATAAAGAAAAAACACAGCTCTGCTGAAGAACTTGTCCACAAGAAGTTCCTTCCAGCACAGCTGCTATGCTGTCAAATGTGGTTATCAAGGGACACACAGCTCCTTCTTTACCTCCAAATCCTGCCTTTTGTCATAACTGTGAAAGCTGTGTGCTCTCTTCTCCAAAAGAATGATGTGCTCTGTTGTCTGTCTGCATTTAATAAGACACATTAATCAAATATCACCAAAGTTTTCTAGAAAGAACCAAAACTTGCCATAATCTGTGTGTCTTTTTTACTTTGTATCCCAAATTTATTTTCATACTGAAAATACTGATTAGTTTTGTTCCCATCTGACTACAGGAATAGGAATATAAATGCTGCTTGTGCTGCTATTCTGTTTTCTCAACAGTCAGGATAGAACACTGCTGTCCTCCAGACACATCTTCAGCTGCTGTCAGATATTCTATGGGACCTATTTCTTCATGGGCTCCTTTGGGCATCCTAGTGAGTCTGAGTAAAACAAGAAAGGCACAGAATATTCAGTATCAACTCTGAAATATCTAAAATTAAACCCTTCCCATGGGTGCCAGGTGACATTCACCCTGGCAGGTGTGAGCCAGCAGTTTCACCAGGTGAGGCAGAAGTACAGCACTGACTAATTCAGCAGCAAGAGATGCCTTTGAGGAAGGATTACTTCATTCCGCTCCTCCACATTAATTCCCAATTGGAATGATTATGTAAAAGCCACGCTATTCATAAAAGACAACAGCCAAATGAAGTGCCAGTACACAATGCAGGAAAAACAGTGAGGCAGAGGGACATCTCCCTGTTTTTCCACAGCTTTGCCTCCTGATGAAGAACATCTACAGTAGAGCAAAGTATGAAAAAAAAAAGCACAATCAAAAAAAGCCAAACAAAAATAGCCCTACTAATTTAATAGACGATTAAGAAAACCCCCACAGAGCAGCTCATATTAGAGAAGAGGCATTTTAGGGCACCTCAGAAATACAAGATATATGGTTCTTAAAGCCCTCAAGGGCCCTGAAAGTTTCTTTTCCTCTCTCCCCCACACCTAATCTCTCTCAGTTGCACATGCTGTAAACAGATGAGGCTCAGAATACAACAGAACAATTGTGTAAAAGAACAACTTTGTTCTTTTACTTTATTAAAAATAAATAGCAGAGGGGGAAAGGTTGGACGCAGATTCTGAGATGGGAAAGCAAATGAGAATTTGGTCCCAGCAAACCCTCCTGGATCACATTTTTGCTGCAATGCAAACCAGCTCCTTGTTTCTCCACAGCAGAGACACCCAGGCTGGACCTTTTGCCCTGCTGCACATGGGATGGCAACAGGAATATCCCCATTTATGCACACCTGGAGAAGGCATTTAAAACCTCAAGAGCAGTGATACACCATGGGCACAGAACTCACAGCAGCACTCACAAACCTGCTAAACCTCCCCAGGATAAATTATCTCAGCAGCAGCTAACCCAAAACTCCAGACATCAAAGGCTGTGCACTGACAAATAGTTGGTGAAAGAACTACTCCAAGACCTCAGAGATATGGATTTGTAAGAGTCTTGACAGAAGGTAAAGCCACAGCTCCAGCAACAAAATGAACTCTTTGATCGTAGGAAAAAGATACCCAGGGAACAGCACAGCCCACTGAAACAAAAATGATTAAAAGAACAACTGATCACCTAAACCACAGAGTTGATGGCAAAAGCATAAGTAGGAAGAAATGGAGGAAAAGGTCACCCTGTCTGGGAGTTGAAGATTTAAACAGAAAAACAATCAGTAACAATATATGGCGCTCAAATTCATTAAATCGCCTCTCTGTAGTCGTAATTACTGACAGGAGTGATTCCTTATTAATTGATAGGCCACCCTCAACTCAAAGACAGCAGTGAAGAATTTTGATACACAAGGGTTTTTTTCCCAAAGCTTAAATAAATTTATATTGTATCCATTCAATCCCACGAATCCACAAAGGTCAAAAAACAGAGCAACACAGTTCTTTGGCCACTGCAGCAACAACTTAAAAACAAACAAACGCAGACAAGCAAGAGATTCTCTTTCTAATGAACACAATATAAAATATCTTCATTCATAAATCGCTATCATTCTAAAGAGAACCCTGAAGATGAATCTTGGGTATGCAATGTGAGACTAAAATTCCACTCAATTTCTGTTCTATTAAATACAACTGAGAGATTTGAGGAGGCACTGGAAATATATATAGTACTGAAGGGATCCAGCAGTCAAAGAGGAGGATTCAAGCTCCTGGCACTTCTCAGAGATGAGCCACTCAATTCATTCTCAGGACCAGCAGTGCCCCAAATTATGTGTGCCCCCAGCAGAATCCTGCTGTTGACATCTACACTTGTGTTTGTACCCTGCAATTACTTATTTTATATTTATATGAATATAAACAAAACGTGGGATTCAGTGTGGGCACAAACACCATTTATAGAAACTGAGGTTACATTTAGAAAACCTGATCTGCAATTACCTCGTTCTCATGTCCTACTCTGAGGCAACATTCAAATGTACAGTGCACAGAACTGTTGCCAAACTCATCTTGAATTAAATCAAATTGCTACATAACCAAATTCCAGCTTACAGGTTTTCTATTTTTTGAAGGTAAGGCTAAGTTAAAATAAAAAGAGGCAGGTGAGTATTCCCCACACAGAGCTGTATTTACTGCTCAGATGCTGAGTATATACTTAGGGAACACTCTCCCTACCTTTTAAAATGGTAGAAATGAAACAGGATATGTGGGGAAGATGTTCAGAAAACCTCCTAGGAGAAAATAAAAACACAAACACAAAAATTATTTCATTGATTCACCTGAGAATTGGAACTTATTTCCAGACACCCACACTAAAGCCATGAATCACCACATCGCTGGAAGTCATTGCTGCAGCTCCTGTTTCCATGGCAATCCCAATGCCTCCCTGCTCCAGAGTCCTCGTATCAAGGTATTCATTCAAAAATAAACAAGGGGAGAGTGTGAGCCAAGTGATGACTCAATAAAATTCTTTAAAATGCTCATACAAGATTCAAAACTTGCTGAAAACACAGTTAGGAAACAGCCAATCCATCACAGGAGCTATTTCTGCAACAGGACATGGCTGAACTTCCTGAGTACCTCTCTCTGGATCAAAACTTTCCCTGTGTAGGCTTCCCTTCTTCTCATGGCAGCTAATGCAGAGGAAAGGTCATTTTTAATCTTTTTGTAATATTATTTTTGCTTGGACATCTTTTTGCTTCTCTCTGAAAGGATACATTGTTATCCACATGCATCCTGACCCAGCTGCTAATCTTCAACTCAACTTAAACTGTTCCCAATCCTTGGCATTATAGGAAGAAATGGGACCGACTCCTACTCACTCATATGAAAGGTTTAATAAAACAACCTGCCTATTCTGGTCTTTGGACTGTTTCTTCCTGGATTTTACAAGAAGAAAACAAGCTTAATGCACAGCTGAAACATACAGAGATGGTATGGCCTTCTGCAGAAAAATCAGGTTGCTGTTTCAAGCCTCAGACATGATATATGAAATCATTCCCAAGAGGAAACACAAAATTCTGTCTTTTCAGAGAGAATTTCACCTGCTGTCAGAGAGCTATCAGCTGAATGAGATGTTTCTGCAAAGTATAGCAATTTCAAATCAAATGCAGGGTTACTCCAGAGGAATCGCTTTCAAAATACAACTTTCACTTCTTCCAACTGGTGAGGACATGAGGAAGTTAGCAGCACTCTCAAAAGGAGATACATTTTGGAGGATTTACATTCTGTATTAAAGTTATGCTGATCATGCACTAATGTAGAGATGCTCCCTTTAATTAGAGGTCTTCCTTCAGTCTCATCCAGGCAACCTGGGCAAGTTTTATAGAACAATGGCAGGAACTCAAAAAACCCCAGTGGCAGCAGGAAAAAACCGTATCTGCCAGGAGTACAGCAGGGTGACAGGCACACAACACAGCCCATGTACAAGGCTGTGGAACCAGTCAATGGGAACAAAAATTGAAATAAAGCTGACAATTCCTGTTATGGTCCCTATCTCCACACTACATGGGAGTACCACAGCCCTTTAAATGCACTTATCCCAGTCAGGCAACTCTGTGTTATCATCCCTGCTGCACAGAGATAGTCAGAGAAGTGCAGTTTGTCTGGGTAACAGCGAGAACTTGGGTAAGTGAATAAAACAGGTTCAAAATTAAGGTCTCTCAATTGGAGTGCAGGGGCCACTCCCCCAGTCCGATTCTCTCTGTGGTAGCACAGGCCGTGGTAATTAAAAATATTTGAGTGTCTTCCAGTGTGTCTTTAACACACCACTGAGCAAATGGGTCCAACTGACCTGGCAGTGTGTCACCTGAGAGGCAAGCACTGCACTGGCTGCCCTCCATGGGAACTCGGGAACTGGGAATGGCAGGAGCAGGAACAGCTCGCAGTGGAATGCACCGCTGGCCTGGGCTATATTCACTTCCCCTCAAGCCCTTGAAATTAATTTCCATTATGGCAATAAACACCACTTAGCTGACATAAGTTGTTTATTTGCAATGTAATTGTCTTCAGAGAGTTGCAGTGTCATTCCTGCTCATTATAAAGGGCCCTGCAGTTGTCTCTGTACAAATCAGGGTCGCCTATGGTTTCACACCACTCCCCATGGATTTCCCCCCCCCCTAATTATTAACAGAAGTTAATATCTTCACCTCAAACTATCTGCTCTTCTCCCTGGGAAAGGCACTTCTGTTGCAAGCATTATCGCCTCGGTTTTGCAGCAGAAACACATCTGGCCCTCATTTGAAGCATAATAAGGTACTGTTGAACGTGTTCTCACTAAGAAAGTGCATAAAATTCACACTAAATAATGAAATTGCCCTTTGAAAAGAAGCTCGATCATTCAGTCACTCCAAAAACCTGCTCAAAACCATAAAAAAAAGCTTCCTTTAGCATTCTGGAGTGCAGAATTTCACCTGAATACCCCAAGCCACTGCCCTGCAGATAAGCCTTGCTTGCAAGAAACCAACAATTAGCACTGGTTTCATTCTTTTCTTCTTTTAAGCTTTTTTTTTAAGCTTCAGAGCCTGAAAACTGCTTTAGCTAGAAACTCTCCTATCAAAAATAAAGAGTTGATAACATCAGAGACAATATTTAAGGCCTGATAACTGAGAGCACTAGATCCATATGAGTACATGAGTTACAAAAAAGCCTAATAATACAAACAATTTCAGTAGATCTGCTAGATTTAAAGATTAATCCTTTATATAATTCAATATATGCTCTTTTAGAATTTCAGCAATGGCTTCTCACACCTAAAATTACATGGGGGGAAAAGGGCAAAGCAGTTATCATCAAAATCTCATAACTTTGTCTTATGACTAGCAAGAACTACTTGGCTGGTCAAACCTTTTGGGATTTGCAGGGCTGGAATGGAATTCTGCATATTTAATCTTTGTTATCTGTTTCCTTTTCTTTAAATTATATGCTCTAAGTATTCGGGAAGGAAGAGAAGTTTTGTCTTCTGTATCTTCATGCTTGATGGCACTTGAAGATATTTAGTAACTGTAGAATCCTCTTTAATTGCCAAAAGGGACGTCAAACCTTGAGAGCATCACATCTCTAAGCCCACTTTAACCACACAAATATGTTTGATTAGTGAACACAAGTTTAAGAAAAATACACAAACCACATCAACTTGAGCGTCACAACATGCAGACGCTGAAAAACATATGGAATAAAGATAAAAAGCATTCTGACTGGTAACAAAATATTCCTGAAAGTTTACAAAGCCCAATTGAGCACTGAAAGAGCAGGGAGAAAAAGAGTTTCGGGTTTCTGGAGAGCAGCAACATACAAACACTTTCTCTTTAGCAGGGAATTTGAATCATGTTCAGACAAATGGGTTTGGCCATGTCTCATCCTGCCTTTTTAAGGCCTTCCAGGTGTGCTGCTATACCTGCATATTAAGGAATTGCCAGGTAAAAAGGATTTTTTTTTTTTTCATTTGTGAGCAGTGCTGACACTACGCTGCTCAAAAAGGGGTTTCTGTAGTTTGCCCCTCATAGTATTAAAGGTCAAGGACAGCAAGGGTCCAAAAATAGCTGTTTCTTTCCTTTCCATAGAAAAAAAATGTACTGAGCTGTCCACCCACATTTCAGGCAGCTGGGGAAGATTTCGTCTATGGAAATACAAGCTAAAGAGGGCAATCCTGCAATAGCCAAACACAAGTGCTACAGCAGATCCAGGCACAAGAGCTAAGGCTGAAGGTTTCCCTCAGTCAGGAGACTTCTTCGTTGGCTATTAAAATAAACAAAATTCAGAATAACTTCTTCAGTGCTTCTTTTCAGTTGTTTTGCAGAACTTCTTTTCAATCAAGAAAAAACACAACCCAAAACAAATTCAGGCAAATACCCAAATCCTGAAGTGCTGTATGAAGGGTCAGAATCTGAACTTCCAAACAGCCAGATTGAAAAGAAAAACAAAACAAAACAAATTTTAAAAAAGAAAAAAAGCTTTTTGTTTGGGGGATTTTTTGGAGTGGTTCCTCAGAACTGAGAACATTCTGTGCAAATGGCTGTAAAGGAAGAAATGAGCATTTTCTGGTTTAATTTCTTACTAACACTGTAATGACACCAGCAGGATTCTTGCTAGAAAATGAGAGTAACATCACAGAGAGCATTCTGCAAGTCAGGCATCCCCTGTCCAGTATTTCAAGCTCTAGACTAATTTTTTTGTTTGACACAGCCTTCCCTGAGCAAATTTATTTCCCAATGACCTCAAATGATTACAGTTTCTCTCCTCCATGCTTTTGCTTTTCCATGTCCAGACTGCCGACAGCTTCCTTATTATTTCACAGCATTGTTAGCAGCTCAATAATTACAAAATCCTGACTGACTTCACCAAATAAAACATTCTGTAACTGTATGAACTTCCTGTAGCACTTAAACTCTCTCAATACATGGCTTTACCCCTCCTCTGGCAGTCAAAGGTCCCCCAAGAGAGCAGCACGAATTCAGCACATCCCACATCCACACATACAGGGGCCGACAAGTCAAAGACTGTAACAGAAGCGGGTACTGGGAAAATATTTCATTTTTAAATCTCTATCTGCAATTTGGTTTGGTTTAAATTATTTCCAAAGCCATAATCCCAACTCTTCAGAAATAATTTTGCTTTTCAGTTATCTGGGAAGAAAGCCAGCCATAGCAGAAATGCTATAAGGATATCAAGAGAAGGGGCAACTTTGTCAGAGGCAAGAAAATTTACCTTCCATTTACCATCACCTCTAACAAGGTGCTTCTTGCTCAAATCAGAGATTCAGCACTGTGCTGGTTCATGGAGAAGAAAATAATTTTTACGAAGTGTTGAGGGATGAAATACACTTCTTACAAGTAGAGTTGAGAAAGGAAATGGTAAGCTAGGAATAACCTGAGGTGTTACTATTAATCATTTGCATAGCAGCACTGTTTGAAGTACATTATTTAATGGGACTTTCCTTCAAACAATGACAAAAATTATTTCCAAGACTAACAAAGTTGATGCAGGCAAGATGATGAGTCTCCTTCCTGAGCTGAGGCAGGACTAACAGTGAAGCCTTTCAGCCTTATCCTTCAGAGCACATCTCAAAGCACAGAACCTTGCAAAATAAGGCTATTCCACAAGCAGAATTAGGCTGCAAAGGACCCAGGAGTATTTCCCTCCCACATCCTATTGCAAGGCCTGTCCTGAAATGGAAATCAACAGTCCTTAATAGACTTGCCCCATCTCTCCCCAGAGAGGTTGATAATCAAGCAGGGCAGGTAAGGTCCCAAAAAGCCTCTCACTCTGTCAAAGCCAACATCTTTCCCAAAGGATGGCAAGGACATATTCCCTGCCCAGGAGGGAAAGAGGACTCCTTTTAATAAGCTCACAGCACATAGCAGAGGCTCAACTTTCCTTTTCCTTTCCCAGTATTTTACAACTTGGTTTTGGAGAATACATAATTAATTCTTAGAAGAATTCATTTAATTCTTCTCCCACCCTGTTCCAGTCACCATCTATTTCAACTATCACAAAGAAACCTCAGGTATTTTTCTGCCTGCAATTGGGAACACCAGAAGAACCAAAACACAAAGCAACCCAGAAAAGCCCTCAGCCAGCTCTGACAAGAGTCAAGCTCCTTTGTTCAACCCCCTTAAATAATGAAGTTGAAATCTGAAAAGAGACAATACAGATGGAAGCTTTCTAAGTGCCAACAGCATCTCCAAAAGGACCTAGGGTACACAAAGCTATGTTATTCCCTACAATCTGTGTCTGTGGTGAACAAGACATTTTTGTGCTACCTGTAGCTTGTTACCTTCTCCCCCAGCACTTCATTTTTCAAGAGGGAAGCATCACCACAGCACCAGTGATTTCCCCTACAGTATTATTTTTTATCCTTTAGTCTGGCCTAATCACTCTTCACATGAGACCCTTCACCAGCTCTAACTTTTCTTGCTAAAAATCTTTCATAAGTGTTATTGTCAATCTACTAAATTAAAAGATAAGCCACTTGTCACTCCTCTACCCCTTTCTGAGAGCCTTCTAAACATCCTCCACTGATTTTCCCTGAAGGTTTTCCCCTGCTCTGGGCAAAGTCCTCCATTTACCTCTCCCCTCAGCCCAGTATTCCTTCGTACAGGCTTTTGAAAGCCCTGTATAGCAAAAAACTCCACAGCTGTGCAATCTGCACTGTCTGGCACAATTTACTGACAGTAAATAATCCAATTACTAACTTCTGGAACCCTTTCCATTACATGCCATCCACAATGCTAAAACTCCAGGTGCAGTTTCTGCAGGGAAGATTCCATGCTCTGGAACTTTCTCCTTAGCACAAACACTCCCACTGGAGCAGCAATTATAATGGCCACCTGATGTTTCACCAGGGCCTTGAGATGACAAGTTGTTTCACCAAAAACTCAAAGTAATCCCTGTCTCAGGAAAATAGGAGTCATGCCAGAATAGATGTGGGGGGAAATATCCCACCACTCAACCAAAGTTGGTGAGTTTAAAAAGCAGGGGTCATGAACCAGCCAGAAGCAGAACTCGGCTCATCACATTTATCAAGTTCAAAGTACCACCTAAAGCCAGCACGGCACAAGATGACATTCTGCAGTCAATCCAACAAAACATTCCCTTCCCAATGAAATCCTGATTTATGACTGAGATTGCTACTCCAGCCAAGCTTGGAAGCGTGTGAGAGGGGTGCTTTCTACTACTGAAGATTATAGGAAAAAAGCAGAGTTCAAACTATTTATCCTCTAAAGGAGGGTTAACCGCCGTTATTTACAGCCTAGCAGGAGAAAACAGGAAAAGACAGCTCTTACAGCCTTACAGGCAGGAATATGTGGTGGTGCAGTCATTGAGGACTCCGCCTAAGAAACACCCAAGATAGCAAACTCCACCTTTAGGAGCTATACAAAGGAGCTGATTCAAGGTGGGGGGGATGTCTGAATCATCTGCAAACTACAAAGTCTAATTTACTGCTCCCCAAAGTTCCAGTCTGTCACTCTTCCTTGCTCCAAAATATAATCGCCAAAATCTGATTTCAATAATTTGCAAAGACATGTGGAAGCCCTTCCCCATCTTCGGGTTAATTGGTGACTCATTTCACAGCATTGCTGAAGGATTTGTGCTCTTCCCTTCTTCCTCTCGCTAAATTCATCACTCCATTCTGCTGTACCGCTAAGCTTTTCCATGCCAGCACCGGCTCATCTGTTGCCATAGCAGCCACGAGAAACAGAATGCAACGTTAACAAAAGATTATTCGCCCCCTCCCCCCGTAATTTATTTATATGCAAGTAACCCACTGAGAGCTGACAATAGCAATGACTTGTCATTCACACTACAGCAAAAGGGTTTTTTTACTTTTTTTTTTCCACACATGTGCTACCAAAAATAATTAAAATTCCTCTGAAAGGGGGAAAAAAAATCCTGAACTGTTTAGGATTAAGAAAACGCAGTAGCAGATCTGTATAGGATGCTGATTTGGAATTAGAGCTTGAAAGCAAGAGGCTTAACACATACGCTGCTTGAATATCCCTCTCCAGAAAGCTTTTCACTATTTTCAACAGCACCATTAGAACCAGTGAGAGGCTAAACTGTGGAAAAAACCTAATTCCAAGTATTTATATCTAACTAAAACCTTATGGGAAAAGGAGAGCAAGCTAACTAGAGAAAGACAAAGCCTTTTGAAGGGTACCTGTTCCTGATGTGCTGGTTACCTGTGCGCATTGAATTCAGCTGTTCAGTTATTAATTCCTGTAAGAGCTGCTTGGCTAAAAAGAGCTGTTTACAGATCGTGAGACAGACAGTGAAAGTGAATTATATCCTGGTTCAGGTGCCTCTGGTGTCTCAGAAAACAGCCAGACGGGATGGCAGGATCCACCATTCAGGAGCAAAGCTCTTTGTCTGGCCATGGCAAAATCCTGAGCTCATACAGAACCTGGAACAGAGTTCTGGTCAAAACTTTCCAGGTAACCTCCAATTCATTGCCTCCAAGATCTAGAATATCTGGTATCTCACAACATCTCTAAAAAATCTACAGCCTATGCCAAAACTTGGAATTTAATGCCAAAATGAGAAATCTCAACATTTTCAAGGCATAATAGCCACCTCAGCTGAAAGATCTTATGCTGCCTTTTAGTGAGTTTAGAATTTGATATATTAAACAAATTGTAAACTAACCAGCACTATAAAAGTAAGAGTGGAACATTAAGAGAAATCAGAGTAGAACACTAAACAGTGTTTTAGGTAAATGTATTCACAGCATGTGGTTTGTGGTTCTTAATGGATTACTATAAACATACACACACAGTCCTACACTATTGTGATGCAGTTTTTCCAAAAACAGCATGGACTAGAGGCACACCTGGTTTCAGCTCCACTAAAAATCCATAAAGATGCATCAATTTAAGTCAAGTGGCCTGTGAAACTCACTGGTTTGGTCTTTTTAGAATAAGAGTAGGAACGGCCCTTCAGACACCTTTAGTTTGCATTCAGTAACAACTCAGATGTGCCTGGTGACTTCCTCAGGAGGACACGGGGCTCCAGGGGTGCTGAGCGGCACCAATTCACAGCAACATCACTGCAAAGCATCTGCTTCCTTGGAGTGTCCTTCTGCTATGCAGATATCCAATGGAAATCAAGAAAAATGAGACAGTACCATGCTCAGCTAAATTCCATCTCATCTCCCATGCCTACTCTCCCATCAAAGACTTCACAATTTAAAGGTAAGGGGCAAGTCAGCAATATTGGCTACAAACCTCTGTACCCCAGCCTCCACCCCAAATTTCTCATTATCCTATCTATTCCATTTATTTTCCCAGGCATCACATACAAGGTGGTCACTTATAGGAATCTGATTCCAGGGACAGCAATGGATTGAAACTTCACCACAGAGAAACTCTGCATTAGAGATGGGAATATTCCACTTCTGCTCCAGACTAGTCATAACTGCAAAGTTTTATGCAGTTTGTGTACATATTCTGCAAAAGAACCAAATAAAATATAGCCAAATGGTCAGAACTTAAAATACTAAGAAATAAGCCATTTAAAAATAAATATGACAAAAAGACTTTGAAAAAAAGATTACTTATATGTGACTTCTGCAGCTTCACCACCACAGATTATTGTTGTTATTAAACCATCTTAAAACCAGAAGCAGCAGCAGCCTGTTAAGCAGCATTCAAACAATTTAAAGCAGTTTTACAACTAAGTAGTTCTTCCTTGAGCTTCTTTACAGAGATCATATATGCACTATATATATATAGTGCATATATATAAATGAAAGAGTAGTATTTAAACTAAAGAACAAGGAGCTGAGAACTAGAACATCAACTGTCTTATGCTGGGGAGCAGTTCTCTGGAAACCTTTCTTTGGCAAAATCTCATTAAACCAGGTATAGGTAACTGACTGCTTGACTTCAGCTCAGTATCTGTGTTTTAGATAAAAAATAATCCCAAAATGAAATAACACGGGGACAGCCCTTGGCACACAATGCCTCAAAACAAGGATGATGCTGCAAAGTTGAATACATTTTAAATATCAGTCTGGGAATACAGAGAACATTCATTTGCCAGCCCAGAAATTCAATTTTCAGGCAGGAAAATGTCTATACTTTGCTTATAGTTCCCTTTAGAACACTCTGCAGTTATTAGTCTCCCCATTATTTGATTCTCAGTATCAAATATACAATGTATGAATTAAAAATACTCCCCAAAGAAAATGGGTTTTATCTCTGCATATCTTCTGGCTAACCAATTTCCTAAACAGCTCAATTAGAGAAAGCTTTTGAAATGCCAGATGAATTTGGGATGATTAGTTTGCCAATAATCAATGCTTTCATATCTGCTGAGGCCTTTAAAACCCAAAGTGTGCTGTGCATAATCATAAAAGATGAGCTGCTGGAGGTTTATGTTTGAAGTAATGCAGAGAAACATTTGATTCCGAGGCCTCCAGGCCCCATTTTCCAATACACACTCGGTTTTACGAGCAGCTTGGAGCCTGTGCCGAGCATTTCCAACTCCATCGATCACAGGAAGAGATTCCACACACACAGAGGGAGGAAAGGACGTGTGGGAACCCTCATCTATAGCTGGAGATCAGGGAGGGGGGCAAACTTCATGCAATAAACAAAAATTATTTAAGCTCCAGAATAAACAAGTATTCTGCAGCTGAAATAAGCATCTGATCCAACTCACAATCCCACCTTTGCCCAAGAGTCAGAGTTTATTTTTGATGTCACCAACAGCAGCTGGAGGAAAGCCAGGAAACAAAGGAAATGTACAGCTTTTCTTTTTCCAAGTAATAATTCAAAATTATTTTCTTTGAGTTCTGTGTGCGCAGTGCTTCTCTGTGATCTTTGAATATGTGTTCTTAAAACTTTCAGAAAAAGCAGGAAGCAATGCTAAATGTTATGACAGTAATGAGAAGTCTCCCCTCAATATATATACTTGTTCTATTTTTTTTTTTGTAATTGAGGACATCCTTTTGCATCATAAACTGCCAGCACTATTTTGCTCTAACATCCATGGAAAACAAATCATTACTACAACATGCTAAACAGAGACAGGTCTCCAAAGTTATTAATTTTAAAAGTTTATCTTTCTAAAGTATTTGCTGCAAGGCATAAATTATTCTACTTTAAAAGGCGACTTTTAATGCCATGATTTATTCAATGTGACTATAGGGTGAAAAATTCTGAGTCACCAAAAACACTGAAACAAAATGGACTATTAAAAGCTCCTTCCAATACACAAAAAACCACATTTCACTAATTTAATAATCTAATAACCTCAGTAAAACCTAAAGACACACTCCAGGATGCAGCAGTAAGGAAGAGTGAGTACAATATTCTGGCTCTACTACCCACTTCCATTTGTGCTTGCCAAATGTACAGGGCCAATTCCAAACAGCAATACACATAAAGCAGGCTGCTCTCAAAGGAATTCAAAGAGACAAGTATGCTCTTTTGCAATTCAATAACCCACTTTTTCTCACGCTCAAGTGGTGACCTCCTCTTAAATACACAAGTCACTGAAGAGAAGGTGCAGCCGAAATCCAGCCTTTGTCAGATAAAATAATCTATATTTAAAGAGGCAAGACTAGAGAATGTAGGCTTCAAAATTTTCTTCTAATAAAAGGAAAAAGAAGGCAGAAAAATGGAACTAGTGTTGCGGCCTGAACTCAAACAGATTTTTAATACCTCTTGATGAGTACAGGAAGGTCAGCATGGTGGAGTCACTCAAACTTGGCAGGTTTCTGACCTAAACTCTCCCTTATCACTTGAGCTAGAATGTTCTGAGATGTCTTCCTGCTCAGACTGAACCCAAATCACTTTTTTTCCCCCCCATATATTATCTTGGTGAAGTCATTTTTGCATAGCTCAACTGCAGAAGTGGGGAAGAACTATGAAGTTTCCTATTCAGAAAAAAATAACTATCTAAATCTTAAAAGGTAACAAAGAGGAATAACCAAGCATGGGGAAAATGTCCTTTTACTCCTAGAAGTACAGAGCAATGGTAGAACTGACAAAATACAATAACATACTGGTTTGCATCCCATTTCAGCTCAACATATGCTTCAAGTTAAATCCATGCACCCCCTTTGAACCCATGGGGCTGTGCTGATGGTTCAGCAGTGCTGGAGCACCATCCTAAATCAAGTGCATCTGCAACTTCAATGAGTAGTGGGAATGAAGCAAATTGTTGCTGAAGTGTTTGGCTTTCTGCACCTCCAGAAGTGTGAAGGCTTGTAAAGGGAGCTGAGCAAAACCCACTTACTTGAACACTTTCCCTTTCCCATGAAGTCAGCATAGCTCATCCCCAGAGCTGGAAAGGGCTGAGCGTGGAGCACAGGCTGGGCTGGCCAGATCCTCCTCTACTGCAGATAAACCAAGCAAAGGATTTTTAAAAATGTATTTTTAGAAACAGAATGATGAAATTATTTAACTTGGACACCTAATAAGTGTGGTTTATTAGCAAAGAAAAGAAACTGGAACAAACTATTAGAAGAGTCTTTAAATAAAACTATGTGAGGAAGATACATCCCTGAAGTCCCAGTGGTCTTGAATGCAAAATTTCAATGATAGTGATTTTATTTATTCTGAAATGCTGTGAGAAACATTGCTCCACAACCTCTCCATGCATTTTAAAAGTTTCTGAATATATGAATTATGTGAAAGAGCTCAATTAAAGGATTCAAAACGCTCATTAATGAAGGCTGCAACTAACCTGTCACAAAATGCAAATGAATCACCAACAACTCTACAATAGGAAAACAAGTTGGTTTCAGTTGTAGTTCATGTTGGCTTAAACATCCTCAAAGGCACAAAATTACTTCTTCAGACAGTGAATTTAAACTATCCTTATTTTTAAGGATACTGTCGATGACTCCGGTTCATCATCCCAAATAATATTTTACAACACATCCTCCTGGTACTTACACAGGAGACATGAAAAGGATGACTGCAACTGTCACTGTTGACACCTGTCCAGATCCTTCTCTCTCTTTGTTTAAACTGACAAGATCTTACTTAGGAAATTTCAGATATACATGAAGGTACTGTGCTTTCTAAGGCCACAAGTCACCTGGTAGATCCTTGAAGATTTAAGGGAGTAACAAGAAGGGGAGAAAAACCACCAAAGTGCCACAATAAAACCAGTCAGAGGCACAGAAAATTAATGAATTTGTTTCTAAAACTACCTTGAGCCAGGGATTTTCTTCCACTGTACCATTTCAAGCTGTGTCATGTTCATTCCACTAAGTTCTCCAAACCTCACATCACAAGCAATGATTGCTTTCTTCTTAAAGGAGAAAAAGACATTTAAAAGCACTGTGCAAAACTGGTAATGCCAAGGTTGTGGCTTCAATCCCTGTATGGACCAGTCCATTCACTTGGGAGCTGGACTTCATGATCCCAGTGGGTCCCTTCCCATTCAGAATATTCTGTGACTCTTTGAAAAGTGGTGCTTTAGCAATTGTAAAAAGAAGCAACCAATTATCATCCACACCCATAAAAAGTGAAAATATCCTTTTGAAAATGATCTCCAAAAAGCAGATAAATATTAAATCCTCTGAGGGGAGATTAAATAGATAAATAAATTGATAAACAACACTATTTGCAGCATCTTGCTTGCCATACCTAAGATTTTTTGGTCCTAACAAATCTCCATTTACATTTTGTAGTGGTTTTTTTCGAGACTTCAGAGACTGGAATTACCTCTAAAAGTTTTCCCACACTGACCTCTATTCTAGTACTTTGGAGACCTTGGAACCACTACACTGCTAAGTGTTGGTTTTACCAGATGCTGCTACTTTTTCCTAAATGCTGAAAACTTTCAAACCCATTTGAAGTCAGCAGGAGCACAACTGCAGGAAAGACACCCACAAATTAAAGGTAATACTGAACTCACTGCTGCCACTGCTGGCCCAATACGACAGGAGTGCCTGGGACTCACTTCCTGGACTTTTCAACATGGTCCGGAGTATTGCTAACCCAGGGAGCTCTGGCAGAATTGAGTTAAGAAGTGACAGTATGTGCCAGCCTGGGGGACAGCAAGGGCCAATAAGATGATAACCTCACACTGCAGCTGAAATAACTTGATGGCTCATGGCTCAATAACATAACCAAATACTGAGGGAGCATCAAACCACTGGGGGAAAGAGTTAAAAATTATATTAAGTAATAAGATGAAATTTTCTTTGTTAAAAAAAAAAGAAAACTGCAAGAAATCACAACTACTAATCACCTAATAGAGATTCTAGAAGTAAATCTACCCAGAGTTAAAGGAAAAACAAAAAATACCCACAGATGCAGAAGAAATGAGACAGATGGTGACTCTTACAGAGGAGAACATTTGTGCTGAACAAACATAAATATGTTTTTGGTCAATAACATTTAAACTGTCAGAAACAGCACAGTTAAAAATTACTCAAAGATTTGACTCCCTCCACTGTCACTACAGTTCTGTAATTCAGAAATATTGTTGATAACATTCAGAAAACAGATACCATCAACAGGTAATATTTAAAGGCCACTCACCTTGAATGATGTCTGCTCAGCAACAGCAATTCTTTAACATATTTTGTATTTAAAATAGTGACTTCACACCACAGGTGTCATGGTACAGGACCAGGCTTGAACTGTGCAGAGCATACTCAGGATTGCTGCACTCAAAATACACACCCTCATTTCATCGCCTATGAAAACACACTGCTCAGTTCTTCAAAGGACAGCAGCACAAATCCACTCAATATTAACCAAACAAGATTCAGAGATTTGCACACGAAATTTTTTAAAAAGCAAAACCAAAACAGTTGCCTCAATTCTACAATGCAGACCTGCCCCTCAAAAGCCAGCAACACAAAGTAGCAGCCCTAGATTTTTAATTTGTGTACATAAAATTGTTTTAATAAAAGCACTTCAGGAATCTGCATTTGTAACCTGATCAAAAAACAAACCAGCCACAGGCAAGTGATTTATTTGTTCAGAACCTGATTTTAGAGCACCTTGTAGAAACACTTAACATAGGTCTCTATTGGTCAGTCTTGCTATAAATGAAGAATGTTAGATGAAAAATGGTTTCGTTTTGCTAAATGGGAAGTTATTAAGGAAATTTGTCTCATCAGTCATTCGCCTTTCCTGCTCCTCTTGCTTCAAAGTAATATTTGAGGCTACTTAAAGCAACGGTGAGTTTGAGATGTCAAACCTTCACACATCAAAGAACGCACAAACATTACTGCTCTGTCAACATTTCCTCCAAAGGATGGATATCAAGGCTGAGGAAAGGTTTATTAATGCCAATCCCCACTTCCAAAACATGGCTCTTTTATCTCCCCTTTCTACAATAAGAAGAGGAAAAAAGGCAACCTAAAAAGTTCTAATGACATGGCTAAATAAATAGATTTTTTTAAAAATTAAAAATAACATTAATTTGACAGCCTTTTTTTTTTTTTTTGACCTTCGGAAGGGTTTTTTTTCAGAACCTTAGGAAAATGTTCAAATTCAGCCTTCAGGTTCTGCTTAAGCAAAGCAGCACATTCTGCAGTTTGACAAAGAAATATCCCGAGGGAAGTGAAGGAGACATCTCTGCCACACTTCAGTAAAACACACAATCTGATAAATCCTGAAAAATGTAACAGCAATGAATAAAGGACGAGGACAGAGGTTCAGGGCTGCAGCATCCAGCTGGGTTACAGCTGTGCCCCAGCAGGCAGTTGGTGTTCCAGTGACACTCACTATGGAATCGGAACTGAAACTCGAGGAAATTGGGATCTGCACCAAAGTACCAACTGGAGCTGGGTCCGGTGAACCTCAAAGACATTTCCTTCCTGCTGACACCTTAAATTGGCTCATCCATTGGTTTGGACGTAGCTGGGGCCTTGAAGGGATCCCCTCCTCATGGACACACATTCCCTACAGAAAGGGCTTGGGCACTGACACACCTGGATCATGACTTCAAGGATCTCCCAGTGAGGCTCAGCAGGGTCCCAGCGACATTTACATCACAAACAAGTCCCTTCAACACCAGCATCACTGAGCTAGTGGCCCTTATGGCCACTGGCAGGTGCAATTCCTCTTTTTGGAATGGCTGAGATGTGAGCAAAAGGTGTCTCCCACTAGGTGTGTCATTTTCCACCTCCACTGAATTCCAAGATCCTGTAAAGCACATCTACAGACAGGAAAAGGAGAGAGTAGCAGACTGATGCTGTAATATTCCTTCGGGCAGGGAATCCTTTGATACCACAATCAGCTGATTTCATTATGGCACCAGGTTTTTAATCACATAACTTCCAGTATGCAGGGTAACACACAGTTAAACTTACCTCAAAACACTGACAATTTTCCTGATTACCAATAAAAAGGTGTCATTTGGCAAACTTAGGACAGCGCAAAGTTCCACTGGGAGAGAAGGGAAACATGTAAGGCATGTTGGTTTATGTCTCCAAGAAGGCATACAGTTGTGTTTACATTTTAAGCTTTTTAAATGTATGGCCTCTGTAAGCAAAACCAGCCCTCATTCAAACACTTCCACACAGATATTTTATCTAGTTAAGAACGCCTCTAAAAGTTGTGTTCTGTATTTTAAGCATCAGACTAGACACCTACATTGCCTCCTCCTTATTGCGCAGTTCTGACATCCCTTAATCTCTTCTCCATGTTATAAACACTGGGTTGAAGGAACAAATTTGTAAATGACAAATCCATACAGATTTTTCTGTTTAATCTTCAAAAATCTTCCAATAAGTAGAGAATACTTTTCTCTATTGTGTGAAAGAGCCTCACACCACAAAGACCTTAATAACCTAACTAAAAACTCCTTTCCTTTACATGCTACTTACCATTTGCATTGAAAATATTACAAATACCAACATTTAGCATCCTGGAATGAGATTCTCTATATATATAGCTGCGATAGAGTGGAAATACAGGAAGCTAGTGGAGGCTGGACCTTCACTTCAAAATTTTCTACCACCTTAACATTTAAGCAGCAGCTGTAGTAGTCTATGCAGGTTTATTGCTTAGAGCTTTGACCACCATTTCCTTATGACTGAGGAAAAAAAAAAGTAAGAAAAAAGGCAGAGTAGCATAGGCAAGGAGTGGGGGAGGAGAAACATTTATTGCTTTCTCTCTACAGGAATGTTCACAAAGTGAGTGATTGCTCAGAGGGAAGTGGGACAGATCCTGACACTGTTTTATGAGGATGTAGACCCACACTTCAATCAGGATGTTCCCAGTGAGACTGGAGGAGGCGAAAGTAGAATTGGAGCAGAGGAAACATTCTCCACGTGTTTGTATACATTCCTAATTTCTCCTTCTGTAAAACTGCAGGCTCTGCTAGAGAAATTACACTAATATAAGCCAGAGAGATGGAAACAAGATCAGAAAACAGAAGACATTCAACATCTCCCTGTATATTGCAGGTCCTTTTTTTATGTCTCTTCTATGTAAATCTACACTTGAGCGTTTGTTTCACTTCTGTTCACGTTCTTAAAATTTGCAGATCTGCATATAAAAGGGAAAAACTGAAAGTATTTGTTGAAAAAGCAGTAATATAAAAGCAAATAAAGAGTATCTTCACTGTAATACCTCCACAGGCCCAGCTAGAAGACAGCAAACCCACAAGAAACTTCCATGGTATCAAGAGTCATGCCTGGAAAAGCCCACAGCATTTTTCTCCCTTTGAAGCCTTCTTATTTCAACATCTCCCACCAAGGCAAAAAGGACTGATGTACTCTTCCAGAAACTCCATCATCTCAAAGCTCCATTTGCACAAGTTTTAAGATAACAACTTGTCCCCTGTTATTTTTTCCTTCTTCCCCTACAAACCAGATTTTCAACATAAAAAACACCTCTTTACATTATTTCTTCATCTTCACTAACACTATTTCATAAATTTGCTATTCCAGAGGAGAACTAGGATGACTTGGAAAGAAGATGTGACACCAGACTGTATTAGCATTTTTTCCAGTCCAGTAGTTGGCCTGGCTTCCATTTCCACATCATAGGAAGGTCAGAGACAAGACACCTTGGAGGCTGCAGGAAAAAGCTAAGAGAGGTTAACAAGTGCTGGATGCTACTGAGACCCTCAGCCCTTGAAATGCTGAAATCTATTTATAGAATAAAAAAAAAGAAGAAAACAAACAGTCCCAAACAGATGGGACAAGCAGAATAAAAAGAAAAGTGCAAATTGACTTGGCCAGGGCAATGTTGGAAGATCTCTACAAGTACTTAATAGAGTTAAATGTTTAAAAAAGAAAATAATTTCCCTGTAAGTTCAGACTCTGAGGTGGTAAATAGCACCGTATGCCACACCATATGTCAGTCAGCAAACAACCTTCCCAAATCATCTCTCAAAAACTATTCTCTGAATCGTCCGGATTTCCCCACACAAACAGGAACAAGCAGTGACACAAGAAAATCCACAAACTGTTCATGCATTAATCCTTTCAAACACTAGGCAAATACAGGGCAGGAGTTCAGTGCTCAGAAGGTGTCAATCTACTCCACTAAAAAGCAGTGCCACTGATACAAGCAGAGTTAAGACCACTCTCACTGCACCCACGCACTACTCCCATCTGAAACAAAGACTATATTTTTGCCACTATCTTAAGTGACAAGAAAAACCCAAGTTCTTTAGAGTTACTGATTTGTTGGACTTGCTGAGCATAAGAGCTGCTGAACCAACTGAGAAAATCCATGCACCACCTCCCTGCACTTTACAAGGCCTGTTGTATGGATTTGAACACCATAGAAATTAGTCTGATTTAGAATAGGCAGCATATGGGGAAAGAAGAAGTTGCCTATTAATTTATTTAGGAAAATTAAATATAACAGTGAGATCTTTCAAATCTCATCCATACACTGTCTAGCCCCTTATACAGCACTTTGTCTAGCAAAATGCTAATAAAATTTCAGGCAAGAATTAGATGGTTTAGAAGCAAATACTTTAACTCATCTATACATGCCCATGAATTAACACCTCCTCCTTCATTTCTAGAAGTCCTTATTGGGTAGGTAAACGATCATAAACAGTAATGAGGAATGAGATTTTTCTTCATTTTAAGAAGACACGAGAGCCATCACACTCCTGGGAGCTGGCTCTCGTGCAACATGATGAATGGTTTGCAGGGAGGGAAGAAAAGACCTTTCTCAGGAGATGCAGGAGCACTACATGTGTAGGTGCACAATTAGCACAAAAAATTAGTGCAAGGAGCACGAATACCCCACAATAAAAAACTCCTGGCTCTTCCTCTCATCTCACTGAAACTGCTATTTGCATAAATAGCTTTAAAAACTTGTGAAAGGCAGACAAGTTCAGTAAGTGCGGTCATTTTGAACCAGCAGCATTTCTGCAATGTGTGCTCCAGAAAGACAGCAGGTCTCTGCCTGTCCCAAAGCATATGCCATGGATTTCACTTAGCAGTTGTCAGACACAGCTGGTCCAGACCCACGATTGTTCAGCAATCAAAACCTTTCCTTATTGTCACAGTACCTGGAAAACTAAAATACACTAATTATGTTCCAACTTCTTTGTTGATGTTTAATTTATCTCCTCTGAACACCTCTGAGAAGCCTCCAGAAATGAAGTAACAAAGTCAGAGAAGGAAGACCTAGAGAAGATTTTATACCTCACGGATTCTATGGGCTATGGGGTTTCAGCTCCCTAATGAGGATATATTCTGCCCTCTGATAAAGCAAATTTGGTGTTTTAATATATCAAAAACATGGGAGAACAGAACGCATAAACCCAACATATTTAAACATTATATTTACAACATTTTGTTAATAAAAATCTCAACAGTATTTAGAATGTTAGATTAGATTTGATAGTTCAAATCTAGTTTGATAGTCAAATCTAGATAATACTGAAACTTCTCACAGCTTTTCCATTTAGACATTTTAATTGCACCTTGCATTTAAAACAAAGCGCAGTATCCATATGGACCCCTGAGTCAGCCTAAGTCACTGCAGTTCTAATGAATTTAGAAAGACATTTAAACACTTCACAGATTTCTCCTGGGAACCCAAGGGCCAAATAATTGGCTCAGCAGGGGATGTTGAAAAGACCTTCACCCCAGGAGTGCTGGGACCATCATCCTGCCAGGTTTCTCCAAAATGACAAGGTCACCAGGTTAAGTGCACCAGACTTTTCTGGCGTTTGGCTCCAGGATTCTGCTGACTTTGCTCTTCATGCTGAGGAATCCTTCAGACCTGTTTAATGGGTTGTCAGCTTTCTGCTTCACCAACAGTCCCACGTTCATTCCTCATGCAAACTGGTGCAACCTCCAGCAGAAATTACAATGTCAAAGCATTCACAGAGCTCAGTACAAAAACACCAGTCAGGAGCCCCTCATGATTTTGAAGCACCCCAGATTCTGAAAAGCCAGTTAAGAGTTTACACAGTAATGAACAAAACATTAAACATTCTGCACTCGGGTTATGTCAGAAGCAAACACAGATGTGAATCTTGTGATACATCTCTGCATTTCTCCCGATAGCTCATGTTTTGGTTTCCTTATCTGCAGCAGTAAGCAGTTCTCAATGAACTCCCTCCCGCTGTTTGTGAGAAAAATGCACATGTAAGAAGCCTGGATCCCACTGGTCACACAGGGTTTTGATTGACTGATTCACCAACAATCTTGGCCCACTGTTGAGGTTCCAGACGACTGGAAGCTGGCCAATGTGACACCCATTCACAAAAAAGGGTAAGAAGGAGGAGCCTGGTATTTATAGCCCAGTTAGCCTGAGCTCAGTACCCATAAGATAATGGAGCAGTTTATATGAAGCGCCATAATGTAGCACTCATTGCTGGCCAGGGTATCAGACCAGCCAGCGTGGGTTTAGGAGGGGTAGGTCATGCTTAATCAACCTGGTCTCCTTTTATGACCAGGTGAGCCACCTGGTGGATGGAGGAACGGCTGTGGATGTTGTCCCTTTGGACTCCAGCAAGGCCTTCGACACTGTCCCCCACAGCACGCTCCTGGAAAAGCTGCAGCCCACACTTGGACAGGAGCACTCAGTGCAGGGTTAAGAACTGGCTGCATGGCCGGGCTCAGAGAGGGGTGGTGAACGGTGCTGCATCCAGCTGGCAGCCAGTCCCCAGTGGTGTCCCTCAGGGGTCTGTGCTGGGGCCAGTTCTGTTCAGTATTTTTATTGGTGACATGGAGGAGAATATTGAGCCCTTCATTAGCAAATCTGCAGATGCCGCTAAGCTGGGAGCGTGTGTGGATTGGCTGGAAGGTAGGAGAGCTCTGCAGAGAGACCTGGAATCGTTGGATGGATGGGCAGAGTCCAATGGGATGAAGTTTAATAAATCCAAACTGCCAAGTCCTACATTTTGGCCACAATAACCCCTGCAGCATTACAGGCTGGGGCCGGTGTGGCTGGACAGTGCCCAGGCAGAAAGGGACCTGGGGGTACTGCTTGACAGCCGGCTGAACATGAGCCAGCAGTGTGCCCTGGGGGACAAGAAGGCCAATGGCACCTGGCCTGGATCAGGAATGGTATGGCCAGCAGGAGCAGGGAGGTCGTTCTTGCCCTGTACTTGGCACTGATGAGGCCACACCTTGAGTGCTGTGTCCAGTTCGGGGCCCCTCAAGTTTAGGAAGGACATTAAAATGTTCAAGCACATCCAGAGGAAGGCAACAAGGCTGGTGAGGGCTTGGAACACAAGCCCTGTGAGGAACGACTGAGGGAGCTGGGGTTGTTTAGCCTGGAGAAAAGAAGACTCAGAGATGACCTCATCACTCTCTACAATCTCCTGAGGGGTGGTTGTAGTCAGTTGGGGGTTGGTCTCTTTCTCCAACTGACAGAACGAGAGGACACAATCTTAAGTTGTGCCAAGGGAAATACAGGTTAGATATTAGCAAAAAGTTTTGTACAGTAAGTTTTTACAGAAACGTTGATAAAGTACTGGAATGGTCTCCCCAGGGACGTAGTGGAGTCACCATCCCTGGATGTGTTTAAAAAAAGACTGGATTTGGCACTTGGTGCCATGATTTAGTTGAGGTGTTGGGGCTGGGTTAGACTCGATCGTGAAGGTCCCTTCCAACCCAGTGATTCTGTGATTCTTTCAAAAGTTTACATTATAATTTCTTCTGAAATGTTTCTCCAGGTGAGTTGAACAGTCTTAGTTCATTTTGCCATTCTTATTTTATTCTCCAAATGCAGGCAATGTACCATCTAAATCTGTCCTGAAACGCCAATCATCATTTACCTTGGAAAAACCTTGGAAATCAACACCTATATTAATTCTTCTTCTCCTTATTTTAAACACAAATAATTAGGAAGATTAGAAAAGGCAGACTGAGAGACACTTCCTACGTATTTATGATGTGTCCAACAGACTCTAAAGCCTTACACACTTTTATTTTCCACCTTTTCACACTGAAGTTATAACCCAGCTTTCTGAAGTGCAGTTTTCCATACCTGCTCCCACACAGCAGTACACACACAAACCTCCTGCACTTTCTGCCTACAGGAATATTCAAAAGGGAAATTCCAACATGCATATGCATAAGTTAACGCTCAGCTGGAAATCTAAAATAATTTAGAACTGTAATTCTTTGTGTATTCAAATTTTTCTGAAATTTTAACACATAAATGAGAACAGCAACTCAGCCTCCAGAAGCAGCCAAAGCTCCCAGTGCCAGGAATCTCTGAGCAACTGTCCCAGCCGGCCTGACAATGTGGCCCAGAGCAAACCCTCCAACATCTCCATGCTAAAGAGCTCCCTGTCCGAAAGGATACGCTGTATTTTTAAGTCTCTCACAGGAGTGTTATGAAGATTAATTAAGGTCTGAGCAGTGCTTTGAAGATCAAAACTGCTATGCTGTTATTTATTATTAAAGAACAACAAAGCACATTCTTGTTGTCTATAATTCAACTTCAGAGAAAACAGTGGACGAGCACATGTTCAAGTGCATAAATTAATTCTCCCTGCCCCAACAAGCTGTGATTTGCATAACTGAATTTTTAGCCACGAAAACCCCATCAGAAAGTCTATACTCATCCCTTTGAAATATTTTAAAGGCCTGAAGAAATATAACCAATATAGTTTCTCTTCTGATTCTTTTCCAGTATAAGCTTTTCCCATCAGATATTTCTGCCTCAGTTCATCACTCCCTTTTATCCTATCAGGAGCCCTTGGATTATTCACAGGATAACATTAGACATATATAATAAAGCACTCTGCTAAATCAGTCCAACACCTATTCTGGAGGTTTGCAATCAAAAAGAGGAGCGAGAACAACAGTATGGTACTGGCATGGTGGGTAATTTTTTTTTTTTTTTTTTTTTAGGGGGAGGAAATCACAAGTATTTTGGAACTCTGCTTTCTTCTCAGGTTTTCCCATCAGAAAATTACTATCTCCTCTATAGATTAGTATGTCACAAAAATAACCACTGCTGAAAAATACACAGAAATACTCAATTGTACAGTGTATGACTAACTTACACTTCCTTCAAACGCACGCACAGATACGATCTGAAAACGCTTACCAGAAATGCTCCCAAATTTCAACCATAGTTATGTTCTTAAAACATGGGTTCACATGTATTTTGGCAGCATGTCCACACCAAAAAAGCCACAAAGGTTCAGTTTTAAGAAAAATTTTAAAAAACAGAATTAGAAGTTGTGAATAACTACTCTCAAGTCTTGCCACCACAGCCCTGTCTTTCTGATCTCATTCACACAGCTCCAGCAGATCGAGTTCTCCCAGCACTGGGCTGCAGCAGTGCAAATATTTAAAGCAAACAAGGATAGGAGCTGTTGGACCTCGAGGGTGGTGAGCAGGAAACTGGTGTAACTGAGCAGCTCCTGCCAACCCTTCCACTGCACAGACACTGCTGAGAAAGGGTCCAGTGTCTGCAGAATGCTGAGCACCTCCCCAGTGTGTCAGCCCCCATCACCTATCACAGGAAATACTTCCATTTTATTGGATTACTTTTTGGCTCTCTTCCCATTACCTTCATCTGCACTCCAAGTCTGCAGCACATTCTTATTAACAACACGGATACCAGATTGTGAACTCCTGTACTTTTTCTGCTTTCAGGAGCAAGTTGAGTTATATTTAGCAGCCATATGGCATTCCTTCTCCACACATTTGCTAGAGATAAGAACTGACAAATTAAGTTTTCTAAAACACTGATCTATATGTTTTCCTTTCCAGTTTTAATCATACAGTTAACTGTGGTTTAATTGTTAACCCTGGCATTTGCCAAACAGGAAATGCAAAGAGTATCTCTAGCAAAGGATGCAATCACAGAACTAAGTTCCGTCACAATCTAGGTGAGACGTTAAGAAAGCTCCTAAGCTGTACTCCAGACAGCTACATTCTTCTTAAATTAATACAATATGGCTACATAACTGAATAGCCACGGGTGTATTGGCTTCCGTATGCAATTGGCAATTGTTCTGAGCATGGATGACTGAACCGTAGGTTACTTGAGCAGCTCAAGCTGCTGTATAATCTTAACAGGGGAGAAAGTCAAGAGCACAGTGACAACCAATTCACATCCCATAAAGAACTTCAAAGACAAGGGCAACCAACACGCAGTTCTCCCATGCTCCTGGGAACCAGGTTTACAAAGCTCAATTTCCCTACAGCCCAGCCTAATTTCACAGAAACTGCAGCCAGAGGTTAGAAAGAGATCAAGCATCAGTCAAGAGTATTAAGGACCAAGACAAGACATTTGAGAGCTGCTGTCATTCAGGACAGCTAAAAAGGCAGGCTGAACACACAACCAGGATCTACAACAGCCTCACCCCGAGTGCCACCCCATGTGTGCAAGACACAGAGAAAAGGAGAAAGGGAGGAAGGACTGGAAGCCCCTGATAATTTGAAAGAAATGGATTTTCTTTTCTCTCTAGCAGCAAGAGGAATCACTGCTTAAAATACTCATCTGTCAGCTAAACCATACCCAAAGGCTAACTCTTCCTTCTGGCATCTCGAGCTTTCCCAATTCCTTCTGTGCTTTTCTGCGAACCAGCTATGCAGGGAAAAGCTTTCACTCAGGTAGCTGCAGCCAATAACATCACCTGGCTGCAAACTAGTGTAAGGCATCCTCTCCAAGGGTGACTGCACAAAGACAACCAGATTCCATGCCTCCACTTGTTTAGCACCTAATTCAATTCTTAAGGGGCAAACCCAGCTTTTCCCTTCTATCCAAAGAGCTGCAGAGCAGAACAGAGTGTTTCTTCAGCAGGGAAAGAGGGACAGACACGCACATTACATGCATGCCTGAGCACACTTACGAGCTGCATGTTCAGGATGAGAAATAAAAATGAACAACTGTGTTTCTTCCAGCTGGTGTGTTATGTTCACTACTCAAGGAAAAATAATAAACCCTCAATATTGTGGTTTCTTTCTCCCTGTGCAGCCCATCCTCTGCCTAAGTCGTGTAAAATTCATGAAGGTGAATGATAAAGCACAAATCACTGCCTGCAGCAGAACCTTCACACTGGACAACCCACTGGAGACCCAAGGTGCCAGTCAACACATCTCGCAAAGAAGTAACAATTTCTTCGGAACACTGATAATTCCTTTTGTCTTCCTTGAGGAGACAGCTACCAGTGAATGAAAAATAATTGTGAATTCAGAACAACACCAGGAAGCAGGGGAAACAAATTGCTTCACACACCAGAATCCCTAGCACAGAACATTTGAGAGAGAACAAAATGTTAAAGGATGCAATCAATCATTAAGATTTCTTCCAAAAAAGAAAGCACACACACTCATTTGTCCAAAGCTTGCCTTGATGAAAAAAAAGGTAATAATAACCATCCCTGCATGCTTGATTATTAAATCAGAGCTTGGTGGAAAGAACAAGTAAGAGAGTCTTCCAATTAACCAACTCTTTTTTTTTTTCTTCTTCTTTAAATGCAGTCATTGAACAGTGCAGGAGAAAGATGTCGGGAAAAGCAAATCCCTGGTCTTCTGGCAGTTTTTTCCCATTCCTGAACAATTCCTCCTTCAGATGCACAGCCACAAGGGTTCAAAGGTCCCCGCGGCCTTTGTTCTCAGTTCCAGAGCAGTTACAAACAAACTTTTGTTCCTGTTTCTTCAATGAAATAAGCTGCAGCAGTTACCAATGACTGAACTTTACATCTGAAGCTTGCCTTGTGCATCATGTAACACGAGGACTATGGAATCTCATTTACACTTCCAAAAACAAATGATCAGAACTTTTGCTGAAATAAAAATCAAGTACTCCACACTGATTCAACTTCTGCATATTCCTGGAAGTGAGGAAGGTGCAAAACATTCTGGTTTACAGATTGTGCCAAAGGACTCTTTTTGGTTTATCTGAATATTTATAGCTATTGCTCATTCATTTGTGAGTTTTATTTTTAAATTATTTTATATTTTAGTAAAAAAGTGGTACCATAATCAATACATATAAATACACATATATAAGCATTAACAATGGATCATGATACCCAAACGGCAATTTTCATTTCTATCCCTGACAGACTGTAAGGGATAAGATGATAATCATAAGGGCAAGTAATGGAAAGCAGCCACTGAAATGTATTCATAGTCTATAAAAAGTTGATATGGAAATTGTTGCTAAAATTTGTTAAGATTCCATCACATTGTATCAGCTGCTATGCAAATTTGGGGGGAAGAACAAGCAAGGTGCATTACTGAGCAAGATAACAGTCTTTTTTGTAGTCAAAATAATTTTTAAAAACTATTGAAATCACCCTGTTAAAAGACTGATTGTTCTCAGCAGGCAGGAGCTGACTCTCTAGAGATGCTTCTTGTAAAAACACAAAAGGACTGGCACAAGACTGCTATTATGAAATCTAATGAAGACATTCATGAATCATAACAAGGAGGAAAAGAGTAAATATCAGCAAACACTCAAAGACTCTTGCAACAATTAAAATTGTGCACAAACAGGGCTGTCCAGCTACATTCTTCACAATAGCAATGTCTATGCCTTAGTGAAGGCTGTAAGAATATGGCCAAATTATAACATCTAGATTTGGAAAACTTACTCGTTTTGCACTGGCACAAAAAAAAAACAAACCTGTTTTCAAAACACCTAGCACTGTATCTTCTCTTTTTCCCTAGAGAACTCACAGGTACCTTGAGCATTCTGAGTATCAAGGCAAAAAATTCATCTCCCAAATGCCAGGAAACATTGTTACTGAAATTACAGGGGGAAAAAAAGCACAACAACCTAACTTTCATATTTTAATAGAAATCATTTTAGTCAGTAATAAATATCTCTCAGATAACAGAATACACAGAGAATTAAATATGTCTTTCTGTAAGGAGCAGGAATGTTCAAACCACACATAACAACCTAACATCTTGTCATCAAAGTTATTTTTGGGAAAACTGATTTTCTCAATCTGCCAATAAGTGACGAAAAGCTTTTAGCAAACCACCTTTAATCCACATACCTTAAAAGCAATTCACCTGTTGGAAGAGCTGCCACCACAAGACCTAAGGCCACTACTGTGGCTGACCAATTGTCCCTCCATCCAACAAAAAACCTCAAGGATATTTAAACTCTTAATTTTACCCTAAAATTCATAGGAAACCAGGCTCCAAAGTGCTTGTAGTCCTGGTTTAATGAATTAATGGTGGAAATTAGAGAAATTCCAGTTTTCCTCTGATTCTTATTAAGTTAGTCATAATGGATACACTAAAAATCAGTGCTTTCTACCCACAAACATCATTACTGAGATGAGGGCAGGCAGAAGCCCTGGGTACATCAGGGACCAGATGGAGGAGCAGCAGCTGCAGCTTCTTCATCAGCAAAAGTAACTGAGACGACCAAGAGGGCGAACGATTCACTGATCAGTAACTGATGCACAGCTATTGCTCCAACCTCCCCGCTCACACCATGCCCGGACTCAAAATGTTGCAACACAGCTACAGAAACAAGACTGAAAGACAAGAAAGGTGCCTACAACAACTATTTTAAAAAGTGGAGATGTATTTCATTTTCTAAACTATGGGTTAAAAGCTGCTGATATAGCTAATAGACTCTGAAAGGACGACAGGATGAACTCCAGAACTACACATGTGTAACTTGAGCACAGAGCAAGAACATCCAGTGAATGGTAACTTCAGGGTCAATCATCCCCTGACAACACTAAATACATTCAAATCGTGAGCATGATGAGAGTTAACCCTGGGTTTAATCATAGCACTTTATGGCAATAGTGCGTGAGGAAGCACATATGTGGCACATTTACCAACCTCATTACAGTAAACCTGGTAGCATTGGTTTATCAGCTTAACCAATCAGCAGGTAATTAACTGCATTTAACAACTAGGTAGTAAAGTTTCTTCCCAGGGAAAATCAGATTGGAAAAGTCAACATCAGCTTAAACACGATTAACTTCCTGTCCCACTGCTGGCAAAGCAAATCCAATTTACTAAATAGTTTAAAGGGCGGTTTTTAATTATTTTGCACACTTCCAAAGAATCCAACACTACACACAAATATGGATAAGCGGATCTACTGCAGTGAGCGCAGACCTCGGGACCACAAAACACCACTGAAATAAAAACCCAGAGACTTCCTAACATGGCTTAACAGCCCCAGAAGTTTGCACTGTAGAAACCCCATATATTATTCGAGCTATTATACAGGAGAGAGGTCACAAACAGCAGCAGTTTCCTGTTCTGTGCAACAAAGCCTAACTTCAGACATCCAGTACCTCACATTTCTGAGACAATCTTAGAAAAACAATATACAACAAGTAAATGTTGTGAGAGTTACGTATTTCACCTGGTTTCTAGTGGCACGCACACACACACCTCCCTAGGAAAACGCACAGAATACTCAATAATCTATATATCCAAAATCTTTTGGACTGCAGGAATTGAGGGCTCACAGACAGTGCGGGAGAAACACAGCAAGGCACACAGAGGAACAGAACAAGGATTCAAACTAGCAACTCAGTTTTGCTGCCTTACTATGCTTCTTACCCAACACAACAATTAAAAATTGAAAACTGAAGTTTTCCTACTTTAATTGTTCAGCAGCAAAGATAGTAACTTTTCAGCTACAACCCAGATTTACAAAAAAAAAAAAAAAAAAAAAAAAAAAAAAAGCCTAAGCAAAACCAACAAAACCCCTCAAAATTAATACTGAAGAGGAATGGCTTCGCCCAAACCGGGTAAGAATTGCTAAATGACTCCTGACCATCCTCGAGTTATGCGATTCTCCAAATTCTAGCGGGCTGGAAAACCTAATCTGCATAACAATAAGTACAAAAAACGGCTTTTCTTTAGTGTCCTCGATGTGCACACCCCTCCTCTCCAACAGTGCTCAGCCAGCCTGCTCAAAGGATTAACATAAGAATAGAAATTACTGAGAAAATCCACATGCTCCGACTGCCCAGACTTGTTGACCTGCTTCACCCCAGATACCGAAATTATTTCTTTTTCCAAGGAAAGCAGTTATGGACTTTAAAAGTTGATAAACACTGCAATCTGTTTCTCTTTTACTGCAGTATCAGATATCCCAAGAGGAGCTACCAGAGCAGAACAGAGACGCCGGACATTCTCCACTGCTGGAAGCACAGACACACAACGTGCTCAAGTTCAAATTCCTGCACAAGTCTGGTGGGGAAGAATGGCTCTACCAGGATCCTTCCCAGCTCGGACCTACCTGGCTCATCATCAAACCCATACAAGCAGCAAGCTCATCAGCCTTGCGGGTATACAATGCTGCTGCTACACAGGGCAGGCTGAAACCAGCTCCAGGAGCTGCAGGTGAGGAGCAGCTTGGGAGAGGACCTGGCCCTGTGGACACCACACCTCGCAGAGGCCACCCATGCTCACAGTCCCACAGGACCAATTCGGTTCTGCAACCAAAATTTACAAATTTACCTACAACTTCTTCTATCTTCTTCCCTTTCTGTCCCTATCCCGGCACCAAGGAGAAACAATAGCTCTTGCCTTGGTCACAGCCACTGGATCAGAACTACTGCAAAGTTAAGAATATTGTGAGGAAATGCAGAGGCAAATAAACCCCCCAGTTCATGAAAAAGCCAACATCTTCCTCTTATTGGTGGAGAGAGTTCACAAAGGCCAAGGGAACCCATCTCAATTCTCTCCAACACAAACTATTCTAGACATAAAGTACAAAAAACATAATTTATTTTTGGAAATATGGACATTGGGCTCCTGCAAAACACACTGAGTTTTTGTATAAACATATTACAGTATTTTATGTGTTTGTTTTGAAATGGGGAAGTTGACTGGAATCATCCTCATAATGTGGTCTGACACTTTATGCAAAACAATACATTCAGACAGCAAAATGACGTTTCCTTTTCAGAAGTTCACAAAAGAACCAGAAGCCCAGGGGGGAAATGGCCAAAGTAGCACTATTCCCCTTTTTTGCTGGATTTCCTCCACTCCCTCTGGGATCTTCTCTCCAACCAGTAAGTCACCACTGCAATCATCCCCCTTAAATTCAACATGATGATCATCATTCCCCTCACTTTGCATTACAGAAAACAGATTGTTAAGAGCTGTGATCCTGATATTTCACAACCTGCCTAGCAGCAAGTGACACAAAACCACTGCAACATCCAGCTACAAATTGGACACAAAACGCAAAACACCAAAGCAGTTCTCTGATGATATTTCTGCTGACTTGCTTCAGATGTATTTGTCGAGTTTTTGAAGAAACAAAGAGCAGTTTAAAAAAAAAAAAAAAAAAGGCAACAAAAAACAGATTAAGACCACAAGCTGAAAGACTGGCCAATAACTTGCTTCTGGCAATGGACTAACATTTCTTCTGTACATTTTACATGGCACTAATACCAGTGCAATACTTTCAGTTCTGTTTCCCTAAGTAACAGGTTTTGCATTTTGCCAGACTGACCCCATTTTCCCCCACTTTATTATTTCTATCACCATATGGTCTCAAATGACTAAAACTTTGATTCTTGCAGCTGGCTCCAATGTGTTCAAACATTACAAACCCATCAGCTCTACATGCACACACCCTGGTAAGGCTCTGATAAGTTTCATGAAAACAAACTGGTCCAAGCACGAGAACTATTCACTGCTCTTTTATCATGAAGAATATGTAATATTTTACTTACCAGTCAAAATAAGTTGCTCACTCAAGGCTAACCTGATTTTAGAATGAGAAGACATCTGTGCAATGGGAAGGAAACCGCACAATTCTCAATAAGCACATGCAGGATATTTGTCCCTACTCTGCAGAGGCTGCAACCTCCAACACTTGAAACAGATTTTAAGAGTCTTGGAAGTCAAGTCATTCGGTCCATTTCATCTGGTCACCTTTGGATTACACACTTACAGCTGTTTCTTGAAATTAAATTGCATATTTTAAGCTTCTACCTCGTTGCCTTTCCACATATTCCTCTCAGTTGCATTCTTGCCAGTGCCAGAACCAACCAACACAACAAACTGGGCGCTCACGGAGGCTGTCCGAGCCTCTGTCCAAAGTGCTGTTTTCTGCACAATCTCATGTGGAAAGGACAGAGAGGAAACAAAAAATTGACTCGTTCCCATCACCTTCGAACAATCCAGCAGCCCCTGGTCAGGTCCGGAGCAGCCATTTGCCATAGGAGATAGATTCCCCAGGGAGAACAGGATAGGACGCAGCGTTTGCAGGAAGAAAACAGCAACGTAGGTGGGTACACACGTGCGAATTTCAAAGGCTCATTTACCATTCTGCGAAGCCACCACTGCTTCACTCAGAGTCCAGAAGTAATAATAGATCCTTCCCTACAAACCTCACTCCAGCATCCACCGCTCACCTCCTTCTGCAACTGGGCGGGAAGCCCACCGAGATAATTTGGATAAAGCTCCTCCGTGAGCGCACCTGTTGGGCGCTGCTCGTTGTCACACCGGCCCTGCACAGGGCGGTCCCGGACACGAACCCTGCTGCCCGCAGCAGCCCCACAAAGGGCAGCAGCAGGACAATGGAGCCGGCACAAAGCCGCGTCCCACGCCGAGCCCCACGCGGCGATGGCACGGGCTGAAGTGCCCTTTATCCCTCCTCGCCAGTGACTGTTCCCTGGCCACAGGCGAACCCATCCACCTGGGAGACCCCCGGCGACACGGGCGGAGCTCCTGGGCCGGAAAAGAGGAGGGGGGGCACCCCAGAACGAACAAAACCCCACCACGACAAACGCACGAGCGCTTTTATTCTGGTTTTTCTCCTTTTTTCTCTCCCGCCGATGGCGGCAGTGGCCGCGGCGCGCGCCCCATCACCCCCCCCAGCGCCTCCCTCACGNGGCGCGCGCCCCATCCCCCCCCCCAGCGCCTCCCTCACGACCTGCAGGGCGCTGTCGCGACACCATCGCAGCCGTCGCTGCTTTGCCGACCCGTCCCCTC
>VWZN01007203.1:245354-317071 GCA_013396955.1 Regulus satrapa | reverse complement strand
AAAAAAAAAAAGCCTGAAATTCTACTGACAATTGTTGCCCCCAAGCCTTCATTATGGCCCTATTTTGTTCCTCATCTTCCAGCCCTGAAGGAATTGGCCAGGGAGCTCCTCCTGGCTGGCTGGTTTGTGCTGACTGTCTTCCCCAATTGTGCTTTCTATAGCAGCCTCACACAACACTGAGTGAAACTAAAAACATGTCTGGGCTGACTGAATCATCCCTCATTAGCTCAGTGGGCAGCAGATTTAGGAGTTAGATTTGCAATGAACACTTATTAGAGTGTGTGTCTTCTGGGGATAGATAATTTTATTTTTTTTTTATCATCAGATTCCATGACTTAGCAGCATAATTAGCTGTTAGACATATATATTCCGTTCAAGAGCCACTTTTAATTTTTTTTAAGCTTCCTTAATCTAGGGCCCTTTCTTTTCTCATTTACAGGGGAGTTTTGCACAGTTCTGACAAATGCAAGATAGCCAGTGGGAATGAGACCTGTAATTAATGCATTGAATGCTCAATGTGAGCAGAGGGCTCTTGGATGAAGGAGCTCTTCTGGCTCTGTCAGGTGTCTGACAAGAGGACGACCAGTCAAAATGGTGGAGTCTCTGATATGGTGGGGTTTACACCCTGCAAATTCATTTAATGTAAGGTATTGAGGACAGGATGGAAAATTATGTCTGTCCCTATTCCCCTGAATTTTGAACAGTCACATGTACTTGATTCTGCACTTTCTCAGCAAGAGCTGATTCACTGGCTTTCTAGTAACAAAAATAAAGTGAGCCTGGTGTCCTTCCCCTTTTTGTAGGTGTGCATGTGTTGAGGGGGTGATGTGTTAAAAGGGAGTCCAGCAGTGAGAACCTGAACTGTGGGAGGTCCAGATGCAGCTGGGGGGTGCCAGAGACTAACTGTATGAATGTGGTCATGTATCCTCACTGTACTTTTGCTTGGCATCCATGAAAATAACTTCACAGGTTCTTGTTGTGGTAAAATGAGATCCCCTTAGATGCTGCAGTATTAGGGTGTCTGGTTTGTCACAAAATGTTAAGGGTGGTGGAAGTCTGGAGTGGGGATAGTTGTCCCTTTCAATTAAGTTCTTCATTTATACAATGCTACTCGTTTTATTGCTTAGGAAATATCCTTGTTTTTCAGCTCTCTGACTACAGTGCTACCTGCCATTTATTGTGATTTACTTCACAGGCAGTTTTCCAACTGCCTCATGTTCTTGGATCAGATACAAGCCCCTTTGATTACTGTTGTCCTTTTGTCTTTGCTCACTTGGCTCTAAACATTTTGTTCCCTGAACACGGGCTTGATTCTCCACTCTTCCATGCTGCAGCAAACCAAACACTGCTTCTGAAGCAATTAGTTAGGAAGCATTGATACACACAAGTGAAATTAGGACTCTTGACTATTATTTTTTTCCCAAGTTCTTTTCCTGCCTTTCCTAAATCTTCCAGTATTAGTTCCAGGACTGAGTGGCTACACTTTGAGTTGTGATAGCACACATTGTATTTCCAGTTGCCTGATCATCCTTCACTACCTTGTAGTCATAGCACAAGCCAGAGTACCAGTGAAGCTGCCTGGCTCCTGCTGAACTCAGCTGGATAGATATCCCAAAAGACAGATATGTCCAGATAGCCATGTTCCCAGGGCAGATAGAAACCTCACTTTCATGGTCACAAGACACGCGAAACACAGAGTGAAGACTGGAGCACCACTGGTACAGAAGAGACTGCAGCAGGGCTGGCTCTTGAATCTGGAGGTGAGACCTCTGTGAATTATTTCCTAGTGGAGTTTGCCAGAAAGAAGGAAAGAAGTTATTTTATTGATGTAAAAGCTGCTTTTCTATTACCTCTCCTGATGTCCAGGAAAGAGTGGAAGTGGCAAAAAATTGGAAAAAAATTAAGGTCTGAGCAAAGGTAATAACTGTCTCAAAGTCTTTGGTGTTATTTTGTCACACCTTTATTCAGACTGAGTCCCTCTCCTCTTTCATTGCTATATTCTGTGTCAAAAAGGGACAACTTCACAAATATATTTGGGCAAAATGGTGGTTTCTGTTGCACTGTGGCACTTTGGTCCTCATCAGCACCTACCTGTCCTAGAAGTGGTTTCCATTCACCCTGCTGCTCTTTCCTTGGCTTTAACGGCAGATGTTGCGGTGTCCTCTCAGTCTCAGACATAAAAAAAAACCCACCAAAAAACCCTAAACAAACAAAAAGCAAACACAAACCACAAACAAACACATAAAGATGCACACACACACACACACACACACAAAGAGAAGTAAAAGTAACTATCAAGGCCAGGTTGGATGGGACTTGGAGCAACCTGGTCTAGTGGAAGGTGTCATGTTGGAACCCTGGGCACGGAGTGGTTTGAACTTTCTGTGCTAACAAGTGCAGACCCTCAACAGAACACTACTTTTGTGCCATTACTTGCATGATGTGAGGCCATGGAGAAGGTTTTTAAAATTGAGTGCTAGAACTGGTATTATGAGTGTGTAGTTTGAATAGAAGTGTGTAATATCACAGGGTGAAAACTCATGGGTTTAAGTTTTAGGGTATAATATTGTATATTGAGCAAGATAGATGTTTTAGAGCATCGGCTTCTTGTTCTTCTTCCTTCTTCTTAGTGAGTTTAAGTGATAGAGTGAAACACTCCCCCAGTGTCGCTGCCCGTGGCAGGGGGTAGAACTGAGTGAGCTTTAACGTCCTTTTCAATCCAAACCATTCCAGGATCCAGAAGAAATTAATCTGACTGCTGAGATGGGGCTGTGAACAGGCTTTGCTCTTCTCTCCAGGATTATACCAGAATTTACACAAGTTGAAGTGTTTCCCTGTCATATCAGGGCATCTTTAATCTGTGCAAAACTACAGCAGATCCCATCCAAAAATAATTTATTTTAACTGTATTTAGCCTTAACAACCTGAAAATATTTGGCATTTCTGGTCTCTTAATATTGCTGAGGGAGGAGGAAAATTGTTAACCCTGTTTTTTAAATGGCCAAAGCTGCAGAGGTCGGCTGGAGTGGAGCTGGGACCGTAATCCCTAATTCTAAATTCTCTATTAAAACCCTAATCCCTGGGCTATCCTTCTGTTTCAGGCGGCATTTGGGATGGATGGTGTATAATTTATCTGAAGTGATGCACCTGCCACTATTTAAAGCCAGTTATTTTCCTTCTGTCCCTGTGTCAAAGTTGCTTCTTTAATTGCCAAATTCATTTTTTTCTGGTGTGATTAAAAATTGCATCTGCTTGCATTTTGTAGGTTTCTGTTAGAGTCCTGTTCAAATAATTTTTAAAATTCCATGTAGAATTACGGTATCTTAGGACTGATAAAGGTTGATGCCTGAACTGGTTAAAGGCAAAAAAATCTGAGCATGTGGTTTCCAGCATTCACTGGCTGGTGAGAACCAAAACCTCTCCTCATTTGCCCAAGGATCCAAATTTTTTTGAATAAAACTTTTGGAAAATGCAGAAAAATACAGATACTTCATAGAGAATATAGATAGAAAAGCAGGAACAGCAGGATGGAGGGGAATGTGGAAATAGGTCAGATGCATTGCAGACAAAAAAAATCATTATGATTAGGAAAGATTAGGGAAGGCAAGAGCAAACAGCATCAAAGGAATCCAATTTATCAAGCCATTTAAATAAGACCATTCCTTGCAAAGCAAGTTCTACATACTGTGCACAGATTTGGAGCAAAATGAGAGGAGGCTATCCCACACTGTGTGTTTAATTTAATATCTGGTCTTCTCTACAGCCAGCCAAGGAGGACTGAAGAAACCATTTTTAATTGTCATGAGAATGAACACTGCAGAACAGATACCCATCTTCCTTGCTTGAGTTCTTTTAGATTTTTTTATTTTTTAAGCAGTAGTTCCCAATTTGGTGTGTAGATGAGGGATGCAGCCAGGCTAATGCTTCCTGACAGCTCTCAGTCACTGCTGTGGCATCAGGCACTTTCTATGAAATAAGGACATTCTCATCTTGAAGGTTTCATATAAAAGGCAATTTGTAAGGTGAAATTATTTCATCTGAGGATATTAGAAACTTGGCAAGAGCAAGTAGATTCTGTTGCCTAACTTTTCAGCAACTAGGAGCCTGGGAGATGTGACCAACATGCTGTGACTTGGTCTCCTTTTCTCTCTCTTTTTTTTTTTTCCTAGTTTTGATGAGCTTATCTGTCCCATGTACCATAACAGCAAGGAAATGGATTTTGATTTGGATGGGATTTGCTTACCTCATTTGTATCAAGGCAGAAATGAATACTGCAAGTTTTAGCTCTGTAAAACAGAAAATTATGCTCCTTCAGCATGTTGGGTTTTTTTCATGTACCAAACAGACCTTAATGTCAAACACAGGCAATGCCTCTTAATTTGCAAGAGACTCACAGCCTTTGTGGTAGGAATCTGGGCCTTGTTTCTGCACAGCACTACTTTTGTTGAGGTAGAATAACTACATTTTCTTTGATTTCACCGAGCTCAAGTGCTCCTTGCATGTTTTTAACACTGGCTTGGGTCCTCTAGACCATAACCACAACCTCTGAGCTGTTTGACAGCGATTAATGTTAAAGCGAGATATTTCTCTTTTTATCATGATGAAACTCCAGATCCTGATGGTTTTATGTGTGCTGATGACTTCCTTCAAGTCTTGCTACCACAGCTTTGACTGGTTTAAGTTGGTCTGGAGTTTCTGCCTTCAATGAAATGCTGGTAAATTACACTTAAGTAAGATTTTAGTCCCTTACTGCTGTGTGACTTTTGCCTGACAATAGCAAGTAACTCAATCTCATCAGTCTGTTGGTCCAGCACCCTGTGAAACCTCAGGTATGACATTGCAAGGTTTAGCATTTTAAGCACTGCTTTGCAGTGCAGTGTTGGGGATTGATCCAGTCTGATGGTCTGTGGGCTTGGAAGGAAAAGGAGAGCAGCAGGGCATGAAGTACAGTTACTTCTTATAAATCAGCACACTAGAAACACACTTTAATTACATAGTCAAGAGAAATAAAGAGAAATTAGACTTTGCCACAATTGTCTGGATATTTGGACTCTATTCCTAAATGTATTACTAACTCCTATGACACCCGTAAGTACATTTAAACACCGTGTGCTTGAGATTTCCCATTTATAAAAACACTGGCAATGGTGTAAGACTTAATTAATGATGAAGAACCCTGCATTGCTTTGAGAGCTGCTGGAAAAAAAGGGCAAGTCTTGCCATTATTATTAGTAGTAGTATTGTTCCATCTTTAAGATGTCAGATTACATAAATCTAGGCAGATGCCTTAAAGCATTGTGTGCAGAGGAAAGCTCTCTAAAGGAACAAATTCCATTCTCCTTTGTCTTGGACTAAAATATCATAATTGTACGTGAAGATAGGACAGCTATTACTAAAAGGAGGTACAAAAGGGGAGGAAAGAAGCAAATGAAGCACTAGAAGAAGAAGAGATGTGAGACAGCTTCATCAAACTGATAGTGCAACATAAATTACTCCCAAACTGGCCTTTTCAGAGTATGCCATAAACATTTAGATATTAAGGGGCTGTGAGGCAATGGCTGTTGTTCCCTGAATGGAAATGTAATACCCTGGAGGCTGAGATATTAGCACTTACTGCTCTTCCTTTTTTTACCCTGTAAGTCTCAAAAGTGTTTTAAGCATCAGCTGGACACACAAACTCATTTGCCTTTTTCAGGTAATCTTGTCCAACTGATCCATAAGCTTTGTTTCAGAGGCTGGAAGGCTTGACTTGACTGTTTCTGTTGGAATTGGAGATCAGGACTCCTGTGGGGATTCTACAGGGTACTTTTAACTTAATGTGAACATGATGAACAGAATTATACTGGTGATTAATGGGTCTATAAAGGAGAAATATTAAACCATGTTGCCCTGTAACATTATGAGTTACCTATATACATTCTCCTTTCTTTAATCCCTCTCCAGGGCCTCATACAAAACTTTTTAGGCTCTTTCTCAGTTGCCACCCTTTGTTGCATTGTGACAACAGCTGTGGCATATCTGCTGCATTTTGATGAAATTACTGGAACCAGAATCACCAGTGGTGCAATTATTCCTTTTACAGATGATTTAATTACCACAGTGAGATCTTACAGGGTTAATTAATTGTTGCTTATTAAGTGCTTTGAGACCTTTGAATGAGAGATGCTATGTATGTGCAAGGGATGATTATTAGTTATTAACAGCAATCCCCCCAGCTATTTGAAGGGTAAAAATAATTTAGTTTCATTGTGAAATATTAAATTTGCAGTCTAGTCAGATCCATGGCACATTTCAGGTTGCAAGTGAAAAGCTAAGTATATACTTAGGTAATGATGCCAAATTTGGCTTGTGGGAGTGGTTCCCATCAGTTCCCTTTGGAACAGAAAAGAGCTGGAAATGCAGCAGGTTGCAGAAACTGGAGGAAGGGATAGTGTGGGAGGAGTTTCCTAAGCTTTCAGTAAAATCAGTAGGTAATGGAAGAGTTTGCAGGAATATTGAGGTACAGGCTCTAATTTAATGATTTAGCCATGGTTATTGAACAGCATCCATTGCCTTGAGAGGCCTTTTCCTAAATATTTTCTCCACCAGCAGCAGCTGTAGAGTTCTCTAAGTCCATGAACAGTGTATCTGTGTGGAAAATCAGGCTGCCTAAGCTCAGGTATTTATCCTGGTACTTAGGCTGCAGTGCTACATCTAGAGAGATATTTTATTGGTTCTCAAAATGTAATACTCAGTGTGCCAAAATATAAGCTTTTCAATTACTGGGATTCCTTTACTCATTCCAGAGAGATCTCTCTCTCTTCCCTTTGCTCCTTCTTGCCACACTTATTATTCTTATATTGAGGAATTAACTTATTTACTGATGAGACAGGAGGAAGAGACAGACTTTTGTCCTCATGTTGCTTCCCATGAAGGAGCACAAAGTGCCTTTTAAGGCTTGTTACCATACCTGGAAGTTCAGTACTTGTCTCCATCCTAGACATGAGCCCACTGACTGGGGGCGTTTGTGTGAAGGTTCTGCAGTGCCTCAGAGAGGAAGGAGGAAAACACAAAATGAGCTCTGTGAATCCTGTGCCAAGCAAAAATGAATTACATCATTAAAATAAAAGTCTATCTCTAGGAAATTATTATGGACATAGATCAGTAGCAGCTCTTCAGGGTGCTGACCCATCACAGAGGGCAGGATTGGGCTAGGTGTGAATACAGGTGCCTTAAAACATCCCCTGAAGTGGGGAATCTGGGAAGTGGGGCTGGCAAGGGTGTGATCTACAGGGGGTTAGTGCCCACAGCTCCTGCTGAATTGCACTGGAGGGGCTGCTCAAACTTGGATCTAGGTAGGAAAGAACCAAAGGAGTTGCCAGAGGGTGGAATGGACCCCTGCAGCATATTTCTAAATTCTTTTACTGTCTAAACCAACCTCTAGATAGAACTGTAGCCCTACAATAAATAGAGTGTCTCCAACTCCTGCACACCTTAGGTGCTTGGGTTGTGATTTATAGTCTTTTCCCAAGTCCCTGTCACAAGGACAGTGTTTGTCTTGCCATCAAGATGCAGAGCTCCCGCTTTTCTGCTCAGATATTCAGTGGAGCACATTCTGAGCACCATGAGTCACTCTGCATGGACGGACTGTGAGCTGCATGCTTAATGCCTTCTAAATTCCTGTAAGCCTTAGTATTGCTCTGCAGGTTCTGTAGGAATGAGTTTTACATACCTAATGGATATGTTCAGAAGCGGACCCAGAACCACCTGAACAGAGCTGCTGCAGAATACCCAGAAACCCAGAAAAGTGTGTGTGGTCTTCAGTGATGCTTGGATAAAATCTCCTGGAAGGAAAAACAACAGCAACAACAATAAAAAAATCACATGTATCTGAGAGCCCTAGCTAGATAAAAGGATAGCTTTGGAGATTTATTTGGGCAGAGGGAGGTTTGTGTGTGGTATTGGTTTGTTTTGGTTTTTGGGTTTTTTGTTTGTTTTGTTGTTGTTTTTTCATTGCTGTGCAGTGTCAAGTTTAGTCCTGAATTGTGTCATCTAAATGAGACAATTTTTAAGAAGAGTGCAAGACTGTCAAAAAGGTTCCTCCCAATTAACTGTCATTATCCTCTAGGAAGTTTTCACCAGATTTAATGGATCTAGACCTCTTTCTGTTCTCAATGAGCAAATATCTGGGTCTGTTTTCCAGCTTGATGGTTTCAGGGAGCCTAATTTTGTGTGAACTGGCTTTATTATTTTTGTTTCATTGATTATTTTATTATTTATTTTTATGAAATGGCTTTACTTCCAGAGAGTGGAGATGTCTGTGAGTGAAAATCCATTTCCACTTGTAGGAACTAGCTGTGTATATTGTATGGGACACAAGGAGAATTCAGCAAGCCTGAGCAGAGAAACTTCCTGGGCTGAAGCCTGTTACTGTTTTTCTATACAACAGCTGGTTCTGCTGGGTTATGACTGGGATCTGAAATACTCCTGCAGTGCTGGTGAGGACAATAAAAATACCCCACACATCATTAAGTGAGTCAAGGAAAACTGCCAAAGATACAGTTAAATCTTTATCTTTTCTGATGGTGCAGGTAGGGATTTCTGGCTTCAAAGGCAGGAGTGGGGAGGAAGTTCGGGCAAATTCCATTAAGTCCTGCTTGCTTTGGGCTGTTCTGTATTATGAGATATTGCAAATGCTGTGGAATGCAGAGATGTGCATTTGTCTCAGTTACTTCAGCAGCCCAGAAATGCAAATGCTTTCAATGCTGCAATTGTTTTGACTCTGGAGAATTGTTCTCTTTCCTGTGTTTTGCTCTTCTAGACTCTGCCTGTCAGCCAAGAAATGCTGCTAGGCAGAGACAAAGGGGAATGGCTTGGTGCACATCTTTGTGGCTGAAAGATTATTTAATAAATAAACTTTCTGGGCAGTGCATTTCAGTTTCTATTGCTGCAGGCGTCTGGAATCTGAGCCACTCAAAGGAAAAGGCCTCCTGCTCCTCCAGGTGCCAGGCGTGCTCTGAGGGGAAATAAGAGTGGTGGCCAAGGCTCGTGTCCCAGGATTCAGCCATTGATTTTCCCACTGTGAGGGTGTTCAGAGACAAGAAATTCCCATGGGGAGGTGCTGGCTGGGTCACATGAGTC
This sequence comes from Regulus satrapa, assembly GCA_013396955.1. Classification (NCBI taxonomy): domain Eukaryota; kingdom Metazoa; phylum Chordata; class Aves; order Passeriformes; family Regulidae; genus Regulus; species Regulus satrapa. The sequence goes on along the minus strand of VWZN01007203.1, from coordinate 307,951 downwards.
TCCAAAGAAACACAGCTTCAAAAGTCAAGGCAGAAAAGCAAACTGGTTTTCAATGGATGAGTTACCACACAGCAACTTATTAAGTAATCTATAAAATTTGCAGGATCTGGTTAACTATTTTATTCATGTAACCATTCTTTTAATACTTAGTTCTTGTTCGTGGTGGAAGGGAGGGGAAAAACATCTGCAGCATTATTAGCAGTCTTAGTGTGAAAGGGATCCTTTAGCAAGGTGTTGTGAAAGTCTGTTTTCTTCCTCCTGCTTGAGTCAGCCCCTCCACCCCAATCTCTTTATCCCCCTGATTAGTCAGCAGGTTCTAAAACAGATTAAAGCACACAGCCCTAAAAATGCTGACTTCTCAAAGTGTTGCACCCTGTCAGTCAGGCACCCAGGAACAGAAGTACTAGCATCTTCCTCATAGCAGACTTCAATCTTCTTCTAAAGGGAAACATGTAAAAGGGCAAATCCTTTATAAACAGTGATGCTAAAATTAAAAGCTTAGAAGAAATAATTCCTTTTTCAACCTGAAGCAGTTGGCATACAGAAGAAAAAGAGAAAAAGCAAAACCAGTCTAGTTTTCCCTTTTCTGAATATATTTCTTTTTTTAAAGATTGGATAAATCAGCCTGGTGTGACAAGCTTCCAGAGTGGTGGACAGAGTGAGACCTGCAATCTGTTTTTTGTGTCTCATTCCACTCGAGATCCTTTGCTCACAGGTGCACATTTCTCACAGAGAGATTACTTTTGTATTCCTGGGCAGTGCAAACTGTCAGCCCTGTACAGCTGAATGGGAATAGGTCTTGAGGAATGGCTTCTGGTACTGTTTTTTTCCAGGAATCCCACTGGCATTGCCAGTGATAATACCATACTGCTCCTACTATTTTCCATTCCATGAGCTGCTCCAGTCCCCTTGGCCTGGGCTCAGGGCAGTCTGACAGCTCAGTGGTGGAGCAGAGAGGAGATCTAAGTCTACACATCCTGAACTGGCTTCCAAGGAGTGCTTGGAATCTGCACTTGTATGTGGGACACTCAGCTTTCTGGATTTATTCCACATGCGACTCTTTCCAGCTGTGGAGAGAAGTAATATAACCTGGTTAACATTGATTTAATGTCCAAACTTTTTCTGCCTTTTAGAAAAGCTCTTTCTGTGTAACTCAGCTTCCTCATTTCCCAGAGTAATTTAATTTTAATTGCCGACTCAATTGTACAGTTGTACAGGTGCAATTGAGTACAGGTAATACAGTAATATTCAATGAAAAGGAGCTTTATCAAAGCAGAACAGAACAACACTGTGAGATTTTTCTGTTTTATTTGCTTTTGTTTTCCTTGTCTGAGACATTAGGTTTTGCTTTTCCTGCTGCTACCCTTCACCCTGTGGGCCAGGGCTGTCTATGAAGCACTAAATGATGCATCAAGAACACTCTCTTATCTCTCTGTCTTCAGTGGGAGCTTGTCTTTGATGCATCCTAGCTGAATAGAATAAAATAGTCCTTATTCACTGTGAAACATTACAGCCCAAGACAGAAAAGGAGCTCAGTAAAAATCCAAACAACAATACACCCCTTCTTTGAAATTCACTGATGTTTCTTACCTTCACAACTGCTTGAAGGACCAAAGCTTTTAAAATCTTGCTTAGAGAAGGCACTAATAGCACCTGATTCATCCAATAAAGCTTCTTTAAATTGTTTTCCTCTTTTCAATACAAAATCTTGAGGTCCTGTACAAAGAAAAGTCAGCATTCTTCCTTGTTTCAGAGCTGAGGAAACTGAGATACAGGCTGAGTGGACGACTTATGCAAAATCATGTTGACAACTACAGGATGGCCTGCTTTTGAGCTAATTGATGCAATCTGAAATTCACATTGCTTTCCATACCTGTCTTGGTGTGGGAACTCTAGCCTGCATTGCTGTATTAATAGAGGAGCTGGTTTTTCCTGGTTTTATGGTGAAGATGAGTTTGGGAGATCCTGTGGATCTTTGGGGATGGCAGAGAGCACTTTTTATAAGAATAAAGCCTTGTCTCACTGCTTGCCCTGGGTGACCTGAGACAGACTCTGCTCAAGAGCTCCAAAAGAAGGCAGGACATGAACCCCTAACACACAGAAACCAGCTCCTGCTCTGGGCCTCTGAAAAACTGCAGAGGGACTGTCAGAAATGAAGAAATGGCTGGTGTGCAGGGAAGAGGGAGCTGGAATGGTAGGGGAATGAGAAGAAAGAGGGCAAGAAAAATATGTGAATCCAAGAGGTTCAAATACATTCTTTGTCTCCTTCTGCCTCCTGTGCTGACTCAGCCAGTGCTGGGGCCGTAAAGACGCCTCTTAATCTGCATTTCCTTTTCCTCTTCCACTGGGAATGGAAGAGTCATGTGTAGTTGACCCTGCTCCCCTCCTCTTTCCCTCTCTATTTCCTTTCCCAGCAGTGTCTCTCTGGGATATGCAGCCATCTGGCTGTTTATTCCAGCATGAGCTGAACTCTTAGATGTATCCTTTGGAATTTGGTCGTGGTTTAGTGATTTCTCTGTCATTCCTTTGCATTTTACATACATCTCGTTCATGCCCCTGGAGCCACTGCTGTGTGAGTGCACTCTTGTCCTTTTGTATCCCATGTACTTTCACGTTTCCTCTTTGCCTCAGAACTTCTCAACATTCTTGTTTGGTTTCTATTATTTTTATTCCATTTTTTCTCACGTTTCTCTGCTTCCTGTTAACACAGGGAGCACCATCCCACTCTGAAACAAGGAGGGTAAGGATCAGCCTCCCTCCTGCTCTAATCCCATCCACCCTGGGTCAAGACACTGACCTCAGAGGCATTGCTGGAGGCGGAAAGGGAAGGTGCAAACGATTACAGAGGAAGTTCAGCTTTAAAAGCTTTTAAAGTTCAGCATTGGGATAATCAGCAAGACTCCTTAGCCCTCTCCCTTTGTGGCATGAGTAAAATGCACAATACAGTCTGCTTAACTCCTTCACTGCCAGCAGTAAAGGTGTTGGTAAAGAAACAGGGAATTAAAAAGGAGCATCTTCTATGAAAAATCCATCTATTCTGTATTGGTAAGAGCATGAGATACTGAGAATATAATTATGAAATAGAAGTATGTCCTGGGTACTTTAATACTCCTTTTCTCTTCCAGCATTTTTCACAAGAGAATGTTAGCCATAGAGCTGCTGGGAATTGATTTCTTGATGTATTTCTCATGAAAGAACGGATTGATGCTGGGAGTGAAATCTTAATTTGTGTCTGATGGTGAGATAAATTATGACTGAACCTTTCTCTCCTCTCACAGATCAATTCTCTGACTCCTAGGGATGTCCTGTGCAGGGCTAAGAGTTGATTTTTATTATCTTTGTGGGTCCTTTCCAGCTCATATTCTATCGTTCTGTTAGAGTGGTGTTCTAGGTTCTTTCAGTATGTAAGAGCTTTTTTCCTATTAATTTCATTCCTCTTGCTGTAACAGTGAACTTGCCGTGTTTGTTTCCTTGTGCTAGACCATCAGGGCAGGGCTGAAGGTGAAGCTGATGCTCCTGTGCCATCACAAGTGTTCCATGTGACCAGGAGCACCCAGGGCTGGGATCCATGCCAAGGAGGTTGAATGGCCACTGACGACTTCACAGTGACAAAGAACATGGAATAATTAAACAACTGTGTCTCATTGCAGCTCATGACAGCTTCCAGATGCTGCTGAAAGTGATTCCAGATGTGTTCTTTGGAACCTCTGGTTGTTGAGAGCACCCTTGTGTTGGGAGGGTGAGAGCACATCCTCTTCCCAAGATGCACATGGCATCCTTGCCTTTCTCCCTTAGACATGAGAGGTCAGCAGCACTTAGAACTACATCCACAGGGCAAAACATTTCCCTGTCCCGCAGTGCCTCTGTCATTACAAGAGCTCACAGATGTGCACAGCTGTGCAGTTGAGCAGAGCACAAAGGGTTGTGTCTGCCTGTCACTTCTAAACCGTTTTCCTTATGCACAATTTCCTTTAGGGCCCGCTGTGCCCCATAGTGGAGACATGCAGACCAAAGTGACCTCGGTGATTCTCTTGCCTAGCAAGCACAAGGCAGGAGTTTCTCCTGGTTAGCTGCATATCCTTGGTTTTCCTGGCCTGATACCTCCCCCTGCTGTTCCCTTTTTGGCACGCGGCATCCAGCCCCATGCCAGCTCTCCTTGGCCGCTGCTGCTCTCTGGTGACTCAGGAGCTGCCTCGGACCTTGGCGTGGCAGGCGAGCAGAGGGGGGACAGTGGGTGAGGCTCGCGGAGTGTCTTTAAAGAGATCATGGGCTTGGCATTCTGAACGAGCTCTGAGGGGGGGAGTGACTCAGAAGTCAGAGGGGCTCAGATCTGGGAATCCCAAACTCAGGAGCTGAAGGCCACCCTGGTTCTGGCTGCAGGCAATTCTCTGTTTCCTCACCTTTAGGACAACACCATCTCCCCATCTCCCTCTTAGTGCTGGGTTTAAGTGATTTCTTAAGCTTCGCATGGTTGATTTTCTTTTTCTTTTTGTAATGATAGTTTATACACTTAGTCGCAGTGTCATTAAAATTCTTCTTTTGTCCTTCCCAGCATGAACACTTTTAGGCTGAGACTAGTTTATATTTTAGTGGTTTAAAAGTAAGAAATTTAATGAGTGCTATAATTATGGGAGAATACAGGAATATAGAGAGGAAGCAGAGTGTTATTGGTGCCCATTCCAGCCCCTCACTGTACCATGCAAACAATCCAGTAGGAAGCGGGCAGCAGCTTTCTCAAAGCACGTGCAGGGTAACAGTATTCTGTCTGACTTCTGCCCAGGAGGTGGCAGGGGAGGAAAGGGACTTCATCATCTGTGAGGGTGCCCCAGAGAAAAGGAATAACATTAGACTGTAAAATATTGGTGAAATTGACCATTTTTATTGCACAGGGATTCAACATCCTGCAAAAAGGATGTTCATCCCAACAGGGTGCCAGCCTAATAAAAGCACTTTAAAACAAAAACAAAAACAAAACAAAAAAAAACAAACAAACAAATTAAAAAACCCAACTAAATGCACTACAAAGTAAAACAATAAGTAGAAGTTGGCACATTACAAATAAAATGCAAAACAATCTTATTAAAACAGCACTTGGATGCTAGAGCTGAATGCATTCAAGTTAGATATAAAACTTTGATGTTGCAGTGGCACATTTCAGCGGACATGTGAGTTCCCTATTACAGGTGCCATCACATGGAGGCTTTGTGGATGGTTTTCTAAAGATGCTGTGTCACCCCAGAATTACCAACCAGAGCAGTCCAAGGACATCTGCACTGAGCCAGTGAATAACTTTATGGTACATGCCTCGATTCCATGATTGTGCTGCCATTGCTTGGTAGGAGGGTGACTGGAAAAAAGAGATGAGAAGGCTGAGCTGAGAAGGTTCAGAACACATGGTCTGTGCTTCTGTCCATGGAAGGAAGTGGCTGGTGGTTGTTCCTGGGTAGCCCTATCTGTGGACATTTGTTTAGAAACACAGTTACACCACTAACACCACAGTGCCTGGGCAGTTACAAGGAAATTGGCTCTAATGGTTTCCTCTTCAGCTCAAATGTACTGCTACAAACTGTGACCTGTCCTCCCAAACTCTAAATTAGCCTGTGCCCACCCAGTGTTTTCCAGTGCTTTTAGGAAAATCATACTTTGAGTGATGGAAATCAAACAGATCTGAGTCCCGTGTGGACTGAAGTGGAGGGAAGGCCATTAGTGTCTTCCCCTCTTTCTGGGACACAAGAGTGTGATTTATGAGGCTGTTCCTGTCTGTGATGAAGAACTATCCAGAAATAGATATGCAGGATAGTCCTGATATTCCTGATGGGCAGGAACTGAGGATAAGGCTGGTAGTGACTTAGGAACAGAAGGAAGGAATGACCTAGATTTAGGCAAGATCGTTTCTATAACAAGTACTCATCCCAAACTCATTCCCTAGTCTTCCCCAGTTTTTTATGGTAGGTCTTTCTCTAACACTTACTGTGAGCCTATTGCACCTTAAGTGTTTTCATAACTCCTTGGAGTAAGAGGGTGCAGATTTTGGCTGTGATTTTATTTGGTTCATCTGGTGAACCTCTTCTTAGAGAAAAGGGAAAATGCTCTATTTGGATGAGCAGAGTTCCTGCAGGGAAGGACTATGACACAAGACATCTGGTTATACTTGAAATGCTGCTGTGAAAATCACTCCTATTTCCCTAGACAAATCTCATTCTTCATGTTTGCCTCCAATTCCCCACATGTTAAAAAAACCCAAAAAAGATAATATTGTCTGAGAAACGGGTGCTGGGAGAATGAATCCACAACTACTTGCAGGGCACTCAAAACACTGTGGAAACAAGCTCAAAGAAAAGCCAACCAATAGAGTGATGAAGAACACAGGCCAATGTAAACCATTCCTTGGCCATTGTAGAGCTCAGTTTTAATGACTCATGGTCTCATGCAGTGTGAAACAACACCTCGGTTTCTGATAGAACATTAGTTTTATGTTGCATCCTGCATCCAGTGCTGCCAGGCATGCACAAGGAAAGGCAGTTTTATGTTTTATACATGTCTGCTTTTCAACCTTCAGGAAGATTTAAGAGGGGTTTATTCCAAATCTGCAGCAAAGTCAGTGTTTCTTCCTGAAGAAAAGTAATTAGATCCTGTGGCAGCACTTAAATATTTTGGTGATGGATCCTTTAAAAGCATCTTAGATTAGATAGTCAGATAGTAATGCATGACAATAAACTGAGCAGACAGGGCCATGTGCTGAGTTACTCATTATCACTTCAATCCAGGCTGAATTTTGTGAACGTGCCAACACTAAAAAGGCAGAAAAGTAAAGTGGACTTCTTAAAAATAATGCTATTTTTTTTTCTCTCCATAACTGATTATATATACATATATATAGAACAATCCAGAAGACAGGATAAGGAATATGTCATTTTATCCTTGTGTGTCTTTTGCAGACTTCCTAAAAAATTGCAACTTTGAATAGATGCGATGATACTCTGAAAGTCTATCTGTTCTCTTAAAAACTTTATAAATGGGCCCCCGTGAGATAGCAGCTCTGATAGCAGCGAGGCAGGCTATGTTTCAATGGATGTTAGTGGGAGCTCTGCTGCCTTCAAACACAGGATTGGACACTTGTAGAAAGGAACTTGATCCCAGAAAGGCCCTGGGGGATGCCATTCACAGTTATGATTAGAAATGTCCCAGGAATGCGTGGGGAAGGATGAGTGCACAGCCTGCCTGAGGTAGTGCCAGCATGGTCTCCCGCTCTCTCCGGAGGAGCCAGATGGCATTGTCTCTTTTTCCCAGTGGTTTTGATTCGATAAGGTTGCCTATTCCATGTGCTCCACAGTAACAGCTCCCTCAGTCTGGCTGCAAAGGACCTGGGAGAAGGGGAATATCTGACTCGAATCTTTGCTGTGGGATTTTCTCAGGATTTGCTGCCGACCCCACTCACCAGTGCTGGCATCCAGCACCGTGCTGCAGCACTCCAACAGCACAGGGACGCCACCCCGGACCTTCTCAGCCTGACAGCCAAGTTTCCACTCCCATCTTTTTCCAGGCTCTCTGGCAGCTAATTAATCTTTACAAGAGGTTTTCCTTCCTTCTGCCAATGTAATAAATTTAAAGCCTTGAGATCACTGTACAAAGACCTAACAACACTGCAACACTAATAATGTCTCTCTGAGGGCTAAATCAGCCAATGAGTTACTGAGTTACTGAGTGGCTGAGTATAATTTCTTTGACTCTTTGTCATTATCTCCCTATATGCTTTGATTTTTTTTTTTTTTTCAGTGACATGCAGACTTTGTGATTTGTCTGACATACTTACCTTTGAGCTTTATTCAGAACAAGACCTAATCCAGTCCTGGATTAAATTAAAATATATGTTTTTAATTTAAATCCCGTTTTTAGAACAGACTTGCAACAGCAAATTTTTCCAGAAGGTGGAACTGAAGCTCCATCTCCTGGCAGCTGCTTCAGCACAACAGACAGGAATGCACTTAAAAGCCCTGGATTCAGTTAGTCCTTTCCCTCTTTCTCTTGAGGCAGCTGGTGGAAAGAACTCTGTCTAATATTCTGAGTGGATTAATTATTCCGTCAGATCTGTTTTACCAAAATCCAATAATCTAAACATCATATCAGGTCTCTAGAGACTTCTAGTACTCATCTAAAAGCATGAAGATTTTATTACTACAGATACTGCCTGAAAGAAGCTTTTTTTTTTGTTCAGTCTTTTGGTACTTTAGTTTCTCAGCAATCAGAGTTTATCCGGCAGAGATGTGACTATTTCTAGTAACAGAACTCAGAGAGCTGTTACTTTTAGCAGAGTGTCAGCACATTTTGCAAATGCATTATTGGGTCATATTATTCAGTGAGAGCAAATTCCAAAGGCACTGATCACGATGCAGGCTCTACATAGGAGGTTGCTCCCTTTAAACTGTATACAGAGTTCTCCAGAGAGCTGTCAAAGCAGAGAACAGAAACAAAAAAGGTGTCCTGCAACTTTCCTGGGGTCACGGTACTGGTAAGTGGCACAGCAAGAATTGCATCCATCTCCTGAAACGGAGTTGCTTGCAGACAGCACTCTGCCTTTCCAGGGCACAGCAATTAAATTTATTAATTTTTCAGTTTAGCAACAGGTCCATTATTTGTCCCTCCTGTTTTTTACTTCTATCTCCCCTCCCCTCACCCAAAATCTCAAACCACAGCCATTTCTGTACCTCTTTTTGGGGAAGGGAACTGCTCAGAGAGACTCACAGTTTTAAACGCAATGGAAACATTTGGTAATGAATGAGCCCTCCTTATGCACATTACGAGGAAACACTTAATTGACAGTGGCCACCAGATAACGGGGTTTAATTAATAGATCTATGTGGCGTCACATACACCACAGGAAGGGATTACAGGGGTTAAAGTGTCTGTCTGGTGGACTTTTATGGAGGAGTTGTGTTGCCTGTCTTTTAACATGAATAACCCGCGTGTCTGTGACCTAACACTTGCAAAGGGAGGGGCAGTTGGTTCTGAGAACACGGCAGCCCCATCTGCATGTTTGTGTTTGAACATGGCTTGGATGGCCTCTGAAGCACTCCAAAGGCACATTTGTTTTCTTGCCTCTCCAGCCAGCATCTGAGTTCCTATGCTGCTGTCTATTCTAGTGCACACATGGCCATGAGTTGAACAAACAGACTTCTCAAACTCAGCAGTTGATGAACAGGTCATTAGTGCCTCAGACAGGCTGTCAGCACCCATTTTCCCAAATGGGGACTTGATAACTGTATTGATAAATGAATGAAGCTCTGCTGACCTTCCTCAACTAATACAGGGACTCCATCCCCCGTGGGGAGGGAACAAGGCTCTGGAGATGCCAATGCAGTCTGTTAGGGAAGATGGATTACTGTCACTCTGACTGTCAAGCTGTTCTCCATGTTTGCAGTGTGATGTGAAAAGGTCACAGGGAGTCCAGGACCCCTGATCAGTTTTTTGGTAACACTGGAAGGTTCCATGCCAATAGTAGGGGATGGAACAAGGTAAGCTTTAAAGTTCCTTCCCACCCAAACCATTCTGTGAGTCTGAAATTGTCATCTTCTATTTGCATGTTCATTTTAGAACACACAAAGGGTTAACATTCACAACCATTAGCAGCCCTCAAACACACTCCACCTTTACCCACTCTGGTCCTGCTTGGGTTCACATCACCCTCAGAAATCCCTGCAGAGGGGTCAGAAAGCAGCAGCTGTCCATGTGAACCTTTGCCCAAGAGATCTGTACCTCCCAATATCATCTGGCCAAGCCCTGTGGAGCCAAAGCAGCTCCATTTATCCCAGGCCATGGCCCAGGCAGCACATATCGTTCCTTGTGTGTGAAAAGTGACAGCTGGGCAAGAGGGGAGCAAAGGCTCTCTGCCTGAAGAAGTGCCTTAGACCCAGAGAGCCCTTTGGGACATGGCAAAGTTGTTTGTTCTCCTACACACAGGAGCATCTTGGAGAAATGTGGCCATACCAGTTCTGCTGAGAGCAATTAGGGACAGAAAACCCTTTAACCTGCTCTTTGCCTTCCCAGCAACCAGTTGTGGCTTCCCAGTACAACCCCAGTCACCATCCTTTGCCTGAATGAAGATGTCATTGTCCTGCCTTTAGTATAGATACTAAAAAGTAAAAAATCACACTAAGTCAAAAAGAGCAACTGTTCTCAAGGATGCAGGTCTTTATTGTTAACCAGTTACTTATTCAATCAAGAAAACAGTTGGACCATGGAGATATAATTAGCTGGTAATTATTCCGGAGCACTGCCTTACCTGAATTGCCTTACCTCTATCAGTAAAATCCCATTGCAGGTAATGGAGCACGAATCACCTGTTAAACTGGATCCTGTTCACAATCACAGTATTCTGGAAGAATAGGGATTTTCACACTCAGGTCTGTAGAAACATCTCACTGCAATTGCTTTATTACTATTAATCGCTATCAGGCTATGAAGGAGTAGTAATAAGTTGAAAATAAACATGGTTAACTATGAAAAAGTGTGTATTTTTATTTATTCTCTAGCTGCAGCTGAATAATTTCTTTCTGCTCTCTTAAAAGGAAACTTTCCATAAGGCTTGCTCCTTCTTCCATGTGTCCATAGTACATATCTACTTTAATGCTTCTATATTAATATTCTTCTAGGCTTAGAGCTACAGCGGTGGTAAACCATGATTTTCTTTAATACACAACACACAGAATAGGACACAGAGAAGAACTAAAACTAAGGAATCTCCAAGTGCTCCCCAACCTCTGTAGCTTATAAGGGGATTCCCTGCCTACACCAGGGATGAAAAATAAGATTTTGAGTTTTGAAAATAAAATTTTGTGTGAGCTAGAAAGACTTCAGAAACTAAGTCTTGGAACATTCTTTTTTCAGTGCTAAAAATACATTAATGGGAAAGATAGAATTCAGAAAAAAAGAGCTCTGTATAATAAAGAATGATCTATAATAATATGTCCTTACTATACTTATTTTTTTCTTCATGGCATCCTTCTAGACCAACATTGTGCAATTATAACCTATATAAGCTCATTTTACATTAGCCTTGTTTATTTTAACAGTTTAAACACTTTGTTTTCAATTGCTGAGTCTGTCACTGAGCTGATAACACTATATGACCAGCTACCATAACTCCAGCTACCATAACTATTACAGTTCTCTTACACTGTCCTGTCCCCTTCTTACTGTAGAGAAGGCACTTAGCACAATGACCCCTAGTTATTGCTTGCAGGTGGAAGTGCAAGGACTTGGACATCTTATGAAAGGGGGAAGATGAGCTTTTCTTCTGTTTGTTTCTCTTTTTATCTTCTCCTCCTTATAGCAGGAAGACTTTCACAGCAAAACATGAAGTCCTGACTGAGGAAGGAAGGTGTTGCCCCAAAATGAGAGCATAAAATGGAGCTAAGCCATGAAGAATTTAAATGTTAAATATTAGTGAACTTAAGTAAGAGCATCTCTGGAATATGAAGAAATGTTAATGGCAGATTGGTGGCAATCAGGGAGCAGGGACAAGCTTTCACACTGAGTCTGGAGACCTTCTTTTCTGTGTTAAGGATACTCTGCAATTGTTTCTGTTGTTTCCTCCAGGAGGAAAGTGGAACTTTATCTGTGCTGAGAAATCTTTGAAATGGGTGGAAAGCAAATGAGAACAATTCTGCTTTGCAAACAGACATGATGAGGATCTGTGCAGTCTGGGTTAAGCCCTGAGTGAAAGACACTACTCAGTTAGCAGCTGAGACAGCCCTGAGGCTCCCAGCCAACTGTAAGATCCATGGCAGCGGGGATTAAAGTCTTTCAGAATGCCATTGGAAAAGGAATGGGGAGAGTGGACAAGGAAATGATGAGAAGATGGTGAGAAGAAAAACAGCTCGGGATCAAGCACAAAGCAGAGGGTATGGCCAAAAAAATAAGTTAAGTGACTTGGGGCTGCTCCTTAAATAAGGGGATTGGACATACTGGATACATACACCAGTTGTTTGATGTCTCACTCCCCCCTTGCACTGATAACACAGTGAAAGCCCTGGGGCTTAACTGTTGGCACCAGGGTCTTATCAGCTACATGTATTTGAACATCCTAATTACAGGGAATGGCAGTGGAATTAGAACTGATTCCTCCCTGTTGTCTGATCCTGAGGCTGGGGTCAGGGCCTGTCTCTGCATGGAGCTGGGATTACCCAAAAACCTCTGTGTTGCAGGGAAGGGAAGTGAGGCAGAGCCTGGAGCTGAGCAGTGGCACAGCCTGATGGATTGATGGATTGCAGATTCCTGTGGGTGCCTCAGTGCTGTTAAGCAATCTAGAGTGTGACAGATTTGCTTCCAGAGTGGCACTGGTGCAGCCAGTTCTTCAGGGTTAAATCTTTTAGTCCAGGGTTGCTCTGAGGGTTTCAGTGTTCTGAGCATTCTGACTGAACTGGGGCTGAAGAAGCTGAGTGCTCTGCAGGCAGCCCCACTGTCAATGCAGAGTGTTCTCTGCAGGATTCCCAAACCCCTGGAGCTGGGTGCTGGCTCCCATCTGATGTTGAAATACCCAACTGCTGCAACCCAGGCAACAAATCCTTCTGGGAATGGCACAGTTCTCCAGCTCTGGTGATGAAATTGATTCCTGAGCTGTTATACAGGTAAGGATTCTGTGATTTTGTGGAAAGTCGAGGAATGACACAGAGCATCACAGGGAGCCAAACTCGGAACTTTTAATAGGAGAGAGACTCTCCTCTGTGCTTCAAGCCCCAAAACCCTGCCTTGGCTGGCTTCCACACACGCAGCCAGTCCTCTCCCTGCTCCTCAGGAGGGTAAATTTGGCTGGGACCTCTGGAAAGGACTTCTCACTGTAGCTGAGGTTTTGCTCTTTCCTTGTTTAGAAGGAATGAATTTATTTATAGGCATAATCAGGCTCTTCATCTCTGTCCTTCCATTTGCATTAGGCAGTGAAGGTCCTGGCCTTACCTGTGGATGCAGGAATGCTACTTTTCATTTTAGTATGCTCTGTTATTTATTGAGTCCCAGAGCTCCTGTGTTTCCTTTTTGTTCTTGTATTAATTATATACGAGTTTAATCTACAGCAGTGAATTGCAGCAGCACAGCACCTAGTAAGTGAAGAGCAGGTCCTAGGCTGTTCTAGCATACTGGGATAACTGGGCTTCTGGCTGGCAGCTCCTGACTCTCTCCAGCCTGTCAGAAGGGGAAGCTTAAGCAGTTCCTGTAGGACACAGCCCCTGGACTCTCTGGGAATTGGGGTCCTGGTTTCTCTTGGAAGACTGTACAAAGACCTATATGCAAGCTTGGATTGGGATCTTGCAAAGCCCAGAATGATGAAGGCTGTCTAGAAACCATTAATAAACATCAGAACTTCATGGCATCAATAACTCCCTTTGGGCTTCTTACAGGCTGAGATAGTGGCAGATTGTCAAAATTACTTAAGGTCCTGGAACACCACCCATTCCAGTATGAATAGGTTTCTTGTGTACAACTCACATGATCTTGGTGTTTTCCTGGTGTCTCTATGGAGACTGGAGACACTCTTCTGGTCTGTTGGTTCAGATCTTTTCTTTGCTGCTTCCAGGTAAATTGTCTTGTAGAAAAAAAGAAAGCAGAGATAATCCTCTGAATAATGAATAAAGCATCAGTCACAGAACACCAAAACATCCTGGCTGTTTTATAGAAGGAGTTGCAAATATTTTGATTTTTCCTTTCTAACACACTACCAGCTTGGCAGAGATTTAGCAAGACTTGTGCAAAAAATAATTTGCCTTAAGCAAAGCTGGATGTAGCATTCACATGTGGATCCTCATCCAAATGATGCTGAAGCATGGATTAAAGGGTGAAGCAGTGTTAGATTTGAGAAGCCTTCCCTGCCAAAAATTGGGGGTGTTTTTTGAAAGATGTTCCAATTTCTAACACTCTCATTCTCATAAGATTAGATACTTCCCCTCACAATTGGCTCCACTCCCTCTAGGAAAGTGAGTTAAATGAGATTGTTGTTACCTTTGCCCAAATTAAAATCGTTGTCTCTGTTTTCACTGGCATCCTGGGGAGGACAGCAATGTAGGTAGGAGGAGAATGATGCTTGGGTGCTTCCTTCTCTTTAAGGGTGGATTGTCACAACAGGGTGGAATTCACTGGAGAAAGGGGAAAACCACTCTTTATTGTCCCATGAATATTTGGGATGACTAGTAGGGGACCAGGTGCTTCTCTCTTGCCCAAACTGGACCTTCAGGTGGCACAGAATGCTCCTTTGCATTCCTGATTGCCACTCCCAAATGCCTTAACCGTAGTTTGTAAGTTCAGAATGTAGCCTCTTAGCTACAGCCTGGAAAAACAAATCCCACTTGCTGAAAGATGGGCTCTGTTCCTTGGCATAGCCTTTGGTGTATGTGGTGTCTGTGTAACTCCCAAAAAATCAGAGCCACCCCATAAATACCTCTCTAATGCCTTCAGTTCTGCCAGTGGGTCTGTCTCAGGATTCATAGTGACTTATTCCTTCTGGTTTGGTTCCTCAGTGCCCTGTGTACAGTAATGCCCTGGGAGCTCATGGAAATACTCCAGTTCCAGTGCCAGAGTCTGGTTGGGTTTTGGTAGCAACACAGCCTAGGGAATGGGAAGCTGCTCAGGTGTTGTGTTCTGCAAAGAGGTAACTGGAAAAATTAACACACTGTCTCACAGTCTCCAGTGTGCTGTGGGGAAAAAAATGAGGTCACAGAGGAAAATTCTGGGATTCAGATTCTGCTCTGCCTGTAGAGGACATGATGGTGAGTGAAATCTGGCTACTTTACCAAGCATTAACAGAGGGAAACTTTACTGTTTCTCTGCATGTAGATCTAAGGGCATATCTAGATCTCCTTTTTAAGGGATTTTGCAACGGTGTCATGAACTTTACGGCCTGTGTATTCTGAGCCTGCTATCAGCACTGATAAAAATGGTTATTAGCTGTACTATTACTTTAAACCAGGACATCTTAACTAATTTGGGGACTGGCCAGTGGCTCCAGTCACATGATGAATACCCTTATACTCTATTTCTAGATGATTCAAAGTTGGCTCTAGGCAAGGTAGATTATGTTTAGGGCTTCAGGCATAGCAGGAAATAAAACAAAGGTGTCCCAATTGATAGTTCAGCTTTCAGTATAATTTTATTGAAGAAAGTAGTTCAAGCTTTGGTTCATTCTGAGCATGTCAAGGACGACTTTATAATGTTGCTCCCTAAGCCCATGGCTTTCCATTAAGAGACAAAACCAGAGCCAGGAATGGTTTGGAACCACACAAATGCTGCAGCATCACAGTGGGGGGATAGGGAGGAGGAGAGGAATCAGTTGGACATAGAGTGAGGTCTGGTGACAGTCAAAGAGGTTGCAGACAGATTTAAGGTGACAGGGGAAATAATGTAATTGAGGATTTGAGACAGGCTCTGTAGCTTTAGGGGCTGAACAAAAGAATTCCAATGAAACTGCTGCACTTGGAGCAGTCATATTCCATAGTCACTTAAACAAGGAGTGAAATTTAGTTAAAGATAAGCTCTACAGGGGAGCAAAGAGCACCCCTGAAGGTCATGAGGTGTGTGAGCTTGTGCAGTTGCTGCTCTACAATTTCTGTTTCCTCGGCTGCTCAGAGGTATCATCTTATCATCTGCAAAGGGGACAAGGTAAAGTTCAGGGTCAACAAACCCTTAAGTTTCTTTTCCATCCTCTGCCTTTACAAGGCTTTCCAGGAGTAGGGGAGGAGACCCTGTTTAGACGTGGTTTTCTCTCAATGAGTATTTTTGTCGGGGGAATGCACAGGACTGAGGGGCTCATTTAGCTGCTCATCAGGTGGGTTTTCCATCTATGTGCATGTGTGGGATGTTTTACACTCTCCCTGGCTTTAAAAAAACAAACAAAAAAACAACTTCCTGGGCAATGCCCTCTGTCATGGGGCAGATACTAGAAACTCACTTTATTTATGTAAGGCAGATGCTGAGATCTTTTACTCAGAGGGATTTTTATGCACTGAGACCTTTCATGCTGAGAGGATAAAGCCTCTGGATTCTCAGGAGCAACGCACTGGCCCAAATTTGTGCCTTCCTCTTTCGAGCCACACATTTCATTTTTCTGTACTGGATCAAGTATCAAGCCCAACATCCGGCTGAAAAAGGCATACAGTTGAGATCAGAGTGTCAGTGTTTAGCAGGATTGATTATGTCTGTAGAGATCTGTTTTCAAAGGTGGTTGCATTTCACTGGAAAAGGGACTTTTCTAGTGATTAAAAATGGTAATGTCAAGGGCTTGCAAAAGGCATCTTTGCCCTTACAATATGGACACAGGAATTCAGACTGAAAGCCCTCTCAGATTTTGGCACTTTAGTTTGTCATGCCTGTTCTGTCAAAATAGGTTTGCATTTTAAATTCTTGTGGAAACTGGTGAGCTGGAAATCCAACAGACAGAATTCTTCTCTTTAGGCAAACAATCCCGGTGTGCTCAGCAATGTACAAATACAGCAGTAAGTGATCACAACCAGCTGACTCTGCCCTAAGCGGAGCCACTTGGGTACTACCTAAAATCACAAATTTAGTAATCCAGCAGCAACTTAATTCCTCTTGCCTTAATCACTGTCTCTCGTGGTAATGTTTGGGCTGGGACTAAACCAGTCAACTCAAAGGTGCTTAATCATTTTCCCAAGGTGCAGGGCACCTGTGAGGTTCTGGCACTGCGTGCAATAGGCCTGGTAGCACAAAGTGACTCCAAGTTAAAACTAGTTCTCTCCAGAAACCCCAGTTTAGAGAATCTGCTGCCATATCTCTCCTGATTGAACACAACTGCCCTTCTGGACAATCTATTTCCAGCTCTTTGATGCTGGGGCTGACCTCCCTGCTTATCCTTAGAAATGACTTGTTACTGACTGACAGACTCACAGCAGTGCTATTTTTCTCCTCAATTCTGATTGAAAAAAATGCTTTAGTCAGTGGAATGGAGGGTCATGTCCCTTGGATTAATTCCCTCTTGGAAAAGGGCAGAAATCCTGGTCCCTGGCTGCCCAGCTGCCATTTGTGGCATGCAGGTGCCAGCCTGGCACAGGCTGCCCTCCAAACCTTCCTGAATATGCCTTTCACTTCGCAGCCTCCCATCCACTCCCAGCTCTCAACCATGAGAGAAACCTCCGGGAGAAGCATTTATTAGCAAGGCTATCCTACATGGGAAGAGTCCTGGGGCTCCAACAGCTGCTTGGGGTTTGAGTCCCCTTGGCAGATGTTCGCTATTCCAGCCACTTCATTAATTTTGGAAACAAAACCCCTGATTATTCCTGACCAAAGCACCCCCTTTTTGATTGACAGCCAGTGTGTGTTTCATACAACATAACCCACCGTATTGCTCTTAGGACCACTTACTTTTAAAAAGCCATTAATAAATAGAAATAAAGTTTCTAGAGATGTGTCAGTGTGGGCTAATCCCACCTGCCAGTTCATCTGCTTGGGCTCAGGTGAGGCCATCAGATTTATAGAGTATCCACACAACTCTGGGCATTCAGCCCTTCAGATGTGAGAAAAAAACATTTAAAGACAAGAGTCTCTTGTGTCACCGTGACTTGTGTGCAAGCTCAGCGAGCTCATGGTTTGCTTCCACTCTTGATTTCTGGGTTGGATCTAGTCAAGCTCCTGGAATACTCTTCAGGAAATATTTCTCTGCTGCGTTGTGTCAGGTTTTGCAGAGGCAGAAAAACAGGATAAATTTGAAGTGGGGGTAGGGGGGCTGCAGCCCCTGGCCAGACCCTGAGGAAACGCCATTTGCTGCTGCTTTGGGGCTTGAATCAGTGGCTTGCTCACTGTTGCTTCTAAAATATTCTTTGCAAAAATTATCAGCAAGTACTAATGACTAAAGTTAATGTTGCTGGTAATTACTTTGTTTCCTAAAAAAAAAAAAAAAAGGCAAAAGAAGTGTCTGAAAAAGACGAAGAAAATGTGCTCCTGAAATGGTTTATGTCTGAATGAAGAGGTGAGTACTCATAAAACTGCATTCATAACAAAGTCAGTTCATCTGCTTAAATATCCGTAGTTTGTTTAGTAATTAAAGCAGCAGTCTAAGTAATTTAAAAAGAGTTATAACATCGTGGAGAAATTCTTGAACTCCTTAGTTGTTATCATTCTAGTTAAATTCCTCATTGTAAGATCGCTTTAGTTTCTCAAAATAAAAATAAATAAAACCATTTTCCACCAATTTATTTTAACTGAGAATGTAATTCCAGTGGTTTTAAATGAGCAAAACACTTTGCTTTACATTTGTTTTAATATAATTTGCTGTGCTATGTTTTTAAAAAAATGGAGTGAGGTTTTAAGAAAAAAAGTTCATTGGATATATTGAAAGTCTGATATATTCTTGCATCTGCCTTCCAGTTTTGACACTCTGTGGACAATGCAAATGTCTTATTTTGATTTTGTCTCTATAAATGAGCAACTGTATCACTGAAATGAAATGAAACTTTGAATTTAAAAAAGTAGTGCTTTTAGAAAAGAGATTAAAGGTAGTTCACAGTGTTTTAAAAAATACAGATAAAAAAAAAAAAAGTTGTTCAAATCGTTGATAAGAGTTTGAAATTGTTGTTGCCTTTTGCAAAAACAGATTGAGTTTTCTGTTACTAAAATAAGAGTTTGCTGCCATTCGGATTGCCGAAGCATGAGAACTGAAGGATGGCTGACAACTTTTTGCAGATTATATTTAAATCCTTGTGTGAAACCTGCAAATAATATTTTTTGGGGGCGGTAAATCTCCATAATGGCCTCTCTTTGCCCATTTAAAGTTAGTGAGCTGGCTGTGGGTTCTGCAGCAACCAGTTAATCCAGAGGATTCCTCCTGATACAGCTTTGCCTGAGTAGGGTGTCCTGGTGATTCCTGTCGGAGGCCACAGAGATGAGAAATAAAACTCAGCCCACAGCCTGGTAGGAAAACTTCCAGTGAGGAAGCCTCAGTGCCCCTCAGCAGAAAGGACTGAAAGCTCAGTTTTGCAAAAATCCAGCTGAACTAAGCAGGGATCTGCCAGAAAATAATCTTAGACTTGGGGTCCAAGTAACTCTGCTCTGGAGAAAAATAATTTCTACATAGTGCTCCTACAAGGCACCTATAAACAGGATTTTTTTTTTTTCCTTTTTAATTCTTTTTTTCTTCTTTTTTTGTCCCTCTGCCACTCTCCAGCACTTTGCGGCTCGAGAATAGGTTTGATGCCGGGTCCAGGAAAGCTGTCGAGGCCGGGGCTGCGGCACTCTCCTCCGGCAGCCCGCATTTTAACTTTTGTAGATAATTACAATCGAGANCAGCCCCGGCCCCAGCCCGGCCCGCAGCCCCCGCCGCGGCTGCCCGCGCCCGGCCGGCCCAAGGCAGGCAGGCGGCGCTACAAGACCTTCATGATCGACGAGATCCTCTCCAAGGAGACCTGCGACTACTTCGAGAAACTTTCCCTGTACTCCGTGTGCCCGTCGCTCCTGGTCCGGCCCAAGCCGCTGCACTCCTGCGCCGGTAAGCGTGACCACAGCGGTGCCCGCAGGAGGGTCGGGGTCTCGGGCGATCTGCTCCTGCATCTCCCTCTGCATCCCCCAAACCCTGCTAAACGGAGCCCGGCTTTCACCCTCCCATCCCCACTCCCTGCGTTTGCCGGCGCAGGGATCGTTGTTAGTTGCTATCAGTAACTAGCAGCTATCAGTTCGATACTATCAGCTTTTAGTTGCTATCTGTGTGTAGTAGTGCCGTTCAGCCTAATCGTCGGGGTCTGCATTTGGACCCAATATGTAACCAGCGCTAATGAAAATGAGTTAAGGAGCTCTACAGAAGTCCAGCTCCTGTAGAAATCGTCCGTCGTCTTAAGCTCATTGAAACCTCCAGTGTTTTTTTCATTATGTCTGTGTGAGTACAGAGAAATAAATAGACATACTGTGAAAAGGAGAAAAAAAAATCTATGGAGGCACAGTTTTTCTACCCTGACTTCTCTTTTTCTTTGAAAGAATATAGGTTATTTCTAACAGCAAAGATGGGAAAATACTTGTAAAGATTTTGCAGACGCCACAAATAAATACGCACAAGTGGCTCTACCCTGCACAGGCAACCCGATGAGCAATTGAGTCTTGACCATGGACAATATAAAATTTCACAAGTAGACTGGTCTAATGTAGGCATTTAAAAATCCACATTAAAAGTAAAAATAGTATTCTTAGAATACATTCCAGATTTTAAAAAATATTTTTCCCCCTTTTTCTGGTGAAGCAGGCAGTTTTCCAGATTTCTGTTCTTCCCATAAGTCCATACTTCCAATGGTGACACATAATGTGTCAAGAGAAATAAGATGATGAAACTGCAACTTAAAAATACGTTCTTCAAAAAACCTTATCTATTGAAAAGTAATTGTAAAGGACTAATTGCCAATAAAAATAATACCTATTTTGATGTCATAGAATTCTATTCTTTCTCTTTGCTGGAAAAAGTTAATTTTGTCCTTGCATTACGTTGTGTTTAAAACTTCAAGGCCTGTACTTTGGCTTAGGTTTGCTGGTTTAGTTTGTGTTTTTAAATTGCTGAATATACATAAGAAGGATCTTTTCAGCTCTTAGCAGAGTTGTGCTAATAGAAAACTTGCTGTTAGCACATCCTAAGAGTTAGACAAGTGGAGTAAATCCGTGCTCCAAGCATAAATCTTCCTTCAACCTCAATATTTATTTTGTAAATACTAGTTATTAAAGATCCAGAAAGGCTTAGGAGGCTGGATCAGAATTAAGACCCATGATGACCAGCTTTTGGGAAGAAGCTGCACGAACAATGTGATCCTCCATCAACGTTTATTTCTTCCGACCTATCTGTGCATGACGTCCCTTGCCTTCCTTAAGTAATAGCTGACATATTTTATATAAGAACTAGTTGTTAATCAAGATGTTGCTGACAAGGGAATTTTTGAGAGCTGATCACTCGCTGCTGTGTAGTGAAATTCAGTGCTTGGCCAAAACATCCTGAAGGGGTTTGGTGTGTGGCTGTGACGCGCGGAGCGGCCGATTCTGCCTGCAGACTTCAATCCACAGGACAAAGAAAAAGGCTTTTCTCTCTTTCTGTACAGGAAGAATTAGAAAAGAAATTCTCTTTAGCACCCAAAAGTAATATTAACCGGGATATTATCAGTGTCCAGAATCATGTACAACTACCTTGGCATAAAAAATTGCGGTCTGAATGTCACCTAAGACATCCTCAGGATTTTGGATGGGTGAGGTGCTTCCTAGCAGCTGGTTTGACTCTCACTACCCCCCACAGAAAAAAAAAAAGGAGAAATTTAAAAAATACATAGTTCTGGGTCAAGTATGGCAAGCATTATCTTTGCAGGACTGGTGTATATTTAGTAAATAATCATTAATAATCCTCATATGGACTGAGAGTTATGCCAGTGAGTCTCTTGTGGTTACTCTTCAATTAAAGCCTTATTTCTCTTTGTGCCTGACATCTTTAATGAATTTGC
The DNA here is from genome assembly GCA_013396955.1 of Regulus satrapa. Lineage (NCBI taxonomy): Eukaryota > Metazoa > Chordata > Aves > Passeriformes > Regulidae > Regulus > Regulus satrapa. Next base: position 286,496 of record VWZN01007203.1, on the reverse strand, counting down.
CCTCAAGCTTGTGTTTCTAGCCCAAGCTCTGGCCTGTTCCTATGTTAGGGGTTGTGAATATCTGCTTCTCATGGACTATGCTGTATGGAATTGTAGCACCTGTGAATTACAGAGAGAGATTTGCTTGTGTAATTAAAATCATAGGGGAAACTGCTACCAAAGTCCACACTTCCAAACTGTCAGATTCTAAGGTGTATAGGTACAATTCAAGTCTTATGTGAATTCAGCAATGGGAATATTTTGGTTTTTTGGTTTGTTTTTTTTTTTTAATGAAATAAATGGACAATATCACAAAAGATATCTAAATGTGAAAGAATTGGAAAACTACCCAATATAAATCTGTAGCTAAAATAAAAATAAAAAACCAAACCCACACAGAGTGAAAATAAACTAACAAAACCCTCCCAAATTACTTGGGGGAATAAAAGGCTGCAGAAATCTATCACTATAGAAATACTGTATGGCATTTACCTTATTGCCTGAGTTTCCTTTGCCTCCAGAGTTAATCAGGAAGGGAGTGAGCACTTAGTCTCTTCATCATTTAAGAAAATGAATCTTAACCTAAACCACAGAGATTTGTTACTATACCATAGCTGGGGCTTGGGAGCATTTGAAACAGTGATGAGTATTGACTGTCTCCAGCTGAACATTTCCTCATTGGCTTTTTCTCAAGGCAGGAGTCAGGGTTTGTAGACATTTTCATGGACTAAAAAGTGAATATTTCTTTCATCTTGGGTGAAGTCAGAGAAGGCTGATATGCCTTTATAATTTATCTGGAGCTAATTTATCCGGAGCTGAAAGGCATAAGATGTTGTACGTGTGCAGCATGTGTGTTCAAAAACATCCCTGGTTAAGTGAAGAGAGATTGGAAAACTTTGCTAACCCAAGAGAAGAGAGTTTTTCTTTTGGCTGTGATGAATTGCTGAATACTTAAATGAGTGCATCTGAATTGGAATATAACAGATTTGTCAAGTAGAGGCAGAAGGAGGCGGAAGAAGCATTTGGGACTTTTCTACTGCATCTTGAGCTTGAAGATGGACATTTTAGTTGTGAGGAGCATTGGTGAGATCTGATACAGAGATCACCAATGTCGCCAAGTAAAATTCCCATTGAAAAGAGCTTGGAATAAGCCCCAACCTTTTTAAGAAAACTGCAATTCTCTGTGAATATGTTCCATCACTGGTTTAAAGTTTGGTATATGGATGTGTACTGTGGTGTTTCTTGAGCCAAAAAACCAACACTGAACTTATACCAAATCTGTAACAAAATGCTAGTCTGGGTTCAGAGTCATTATGATTAAAATTTTAAAGACTAGAAAATATTCTCAGATGGTGAAAGGCCATTTTGATTTATGACTTTTTGGGTTGTGATGGATAAGTGAAAATGCTATTTGCCTTGTTTTATGATACTCATATTTTTATTGGCTTTTCACATTATGTCACAATTAAATAATTTGGATAAATAATGATGCGTTGTATCAAAACACTGATATGCTTGGTTTGTTACAGTGATTGCTGATGGTTGCTTTTTGACTGAGCAGAGTCCTATAGGAATCACTTTTCAAATTGCCTTTCTATAATTTTTCAGTTAAAAATATTTGTAGGCAAGCCCGCTCCAATTCTATGTTGTTTCTTCACTTTTTTTTAATCTTGTTTTACCAATAGATTTAAAATCCGATAGCCTTATTGGTAGTTTTGGGCATGATAAAGAATCAAAGTACACTGTCAGTGTGCAGTGTTACCAAGGTCAAATTAGAAGCTCCTTAATTATCAAAGGAACTAAAATAGTTTGAAACTGAAAATTAGGCCTGCGGTGTGGAGGGGAGTTGTGTGCGGTCCCTGTTCTTAATGGAATTTGTGACATTGTGTGTTAGTAATCAGTAATATTGGTCTTTGATGGCCTTTTTAAACTTTTCAAATGAATTGAGATGGCTGGATTATAAAGAATTGCATTGCCTTCAACTGCAGAGTTCAGTTATTTCAGCAAAGTTGGTAATACAAATTGTTAACTGTCTGTGCCGTGTATTCATTTGTACCAGGCCCCATTCCATAGCTCATAAAAAATCCCTCAAATTTGAATGCATCTTAGTGGTTTATAATTTAAATCCTAATGAGCAGCAGAGTCATTTATGTCTATGCCAAAGTTTTTTATTATTCCGTATCTCAGGTAGGGCTGTGCTGATTTCTCTTTAATTGCTATACCACAACAACACCTCGCAAGGCAAAAATCTACCTTGGATCAGTGTGGCCTTGGTTATTTTCTGAGGGAATTGCCTGCTAAGACATAAAATATTTACATATGCTTTAGGGGAGTTGTGTTGAAGAGGATTCTAGTGCTGTATGTACATTTAAAAGCACCACAACTTCAGGAAGTGAATGCAAACTTAAGTTTCTCCCCTTGTTTTTTTTGCTTTTTTGAAAATTTACTACTCTGCTTGCTGGTCTGTTTCCTTTAAAGAACATTAATAATCCTAAAAGTTTCCTTTAAAGAACATTAATAATAATAAAGAACATAATTATTTGCTGTCTTGAAATTATTATTGGGATTTTTAGTGTAGTGATTGGGGTTTTTTGTTTGTTTCGGTTTGTTGCCTTGTTTTTTTTGTTTTGTTTTTTTTTTGAGTCCAAGACGTTCAGGATTTGTGTGGTTGGGATTTTAATGTAGGCAGGTGCTTAGTATAGAAGTGTTCAAATCTTGATTTCTTCTCTTCCAGTTCCGTGCCTGTCATCTGTTGTTTTATCTTAGGATGAAATTGGGAGCTGGTTAGTCCAAACGGGTCTTTTGAACTGTCGTTTTCCTCCTATAAATAATATTTTCTGGACTAAATTCAGTCTTATGCTGGGGCCTTTGGGGAATCATTGCTTGGGAGATAAAGTATGAGGTTTGGTCCTTCTGGTCCTCACTCAGACTCCTCAGCCTTTCCAAGAAGCCATGGTGAGAAAGTAGATTTATTTGGACTTAAAATAGCTGAGGTTTTTTTTATGTGCGACCTCACAACAAGACTCCTTCTGATTATCTTCCAAAAGGCCTTAATACGAGCAAGGTTTGATTTTGCTGTGGCACATGAGTTAAAATTGGGGTGGAAGCCATTTCTTTTACTCAAATACTTGCTGAATCTTTTCCTTTAAATTGAACAGATTTTGTTGTGGAATTCCTGGGGGAAGGCAGAACGCTTGGGAAGGGAAAAGGGAATCCATGTAGTGTGTGTGTTCCAGCACGAGGAAAAATGAGATGCCATCCATTCATCATGTTTCCAGTCTGGAACGTGACAGCTGGATAAAATCCCATTGAATAAAGCTGATGTGGAGTGGTGGGGACACCTTCTGCCAGGCTCACTTGGACTTGCTTGAGTGCATCCCACATTCCCCAAGCCTGGCATCTGCAGCTGGGGTGGACTGGCACCCCCAGGACTCTGCCGGCCGGGAATGCGGCGGCATCCCCGGCTGGAGTACAAGGACTTGGAAAGAGTTTTGCTCCTGTGCCGTGTGAAGTGAGTACTCAGGAGGTCTGAGTCTATGAAAAACCTGTGTCCCTAAATGCTGAGGGAAACAAGCCAAAGTGAATGTGTGTGTTTGTACAATAGGTGCCAGCCTAAATTGCAAAGCTGAAAATGTCTCATTGTGGAAATTTACATTGGTACAAGGCTGTCTGGGAATTTTTGCTAACTATTTGTGCACACATATGAAAAAAACCCAAAAAACTTTGAAAACTGACTATTTATTTTGTTTAGCTTACAAAGATCAGTAGAATTCTATAGCCGAGTAGCAAAAACGAAAGGCAACATTAAAAAGGAATTCTCTTAATCCTGAGGGATTCAAAGTGCTTCCTTTGTAGATGTCTTTGATTCAGTATTAGGGAAGCTACGGAGTATTTTTAATAAATGTAAAATAGTTTAAAGATGACATTTTTGCCTAGAAATGGCAGAAGGTGCAGTCACAGTTACGCTCCTGTTTCTGAGCATTCCTCTGAAAATCCAGAAAAGTCAGGATTTCCTGTCAGGACTACTGTTTCCCTGCTTCTCTAGTGGGATTTATTCAGCTGCAACACTGGGAAAAATCTGAGTTTTCTCAAACTCTCCATATATTTATTATTATAGCCTATTTTATTATTATTAGCCTATTTTAGCCCTGAAAGGGAAAGCCTTTCTGTGGATGAGGAGCACTTTATCAACCAAGGTAAATTAAAGAAACCTATGGACTGAAAGTGGATACCTCTGCAATTGCTGCAGATAGGGCACAATAGTTAATTTTAAAGAGCCTAGTGTTTTTCAGGGTGGCCATCTTGGGTTTTAAGTGTTTTGATGTTTTTAGCACAAAATCTAGTTCAGAAATGCCCAAAAGTGGCATGTGTGGGATAATAATGGGCTGGGTGATGATAAATGGATACTTGGAGAAGTGCCTGTTAATTTTCTCTTTTAGATTATATGCAGTACTAGATGTGGCCTTTCAGAAGGAAACCTAGATTCGAGTCTGGATTTGAAAGCAGAGAAATCTGTCTAAAGAAATTTCAGTGCTAGATATTTAAAATACCTAAGTAATTAAGTGATAAAGACTGACTTTTGCTGTCTTATCTCAGCACTGTTAACAGTGAATAAAAGGAATTAATGAATGGCAAAACTACAGTGAACAAACCAGAAGATCACACCCCAGTGATTGCAGTAAAACCTACTATGGCAAATAATCAGCGTTGTGGTTGTGGTCGGGCATGAATGTGGTTGTGGTTGGGCATGAATAAGCATTGTGGAGGAATGCTATAATAGGAGGCATTCATGAATCTGGGATTCCACTGGGAAAATTGACACCTACGCCTCATTTTCTAAAGCCTCACAGCTGGCACTGAAGCACAGTTTAAATCCATCTGCACAGTGAGTTCGGTTTAAATGCAGCACTTTCATTAAAAGTGTCCTCAGTTTGGCCATTGCTCATGGAAACTGTGTAGTGCAGGCGGAGTGCCATTGTTATTCTGAGGACTTTTATTTAACTGCTTCTGTAGAATGCAGGAAAAGACTATCTCATCCTGTAGAATCAATGACCCCCCAGCATTGCTGCCTTCAGGACAAGCTGGGCACAAACAAGGGCAGAAATCCTTGCTGGGGAAGGTGAGGAAAAGGAATCGAGAATGTTTAGAGCTGATGTGCTGTGTGGAGCTCCTATCACCCCATCAGGCTCGGGGAGCAGAGCAGGGCAGTAACTCGGGAGACCTTTCTTCTGTTGAGTTGAGCAGCACATTTCTTTCCCATCTGAATGTGGTGACGGACAGCTCCCTGGATCACAGCTCTGGCAGTGGATGGGTCGGGGCGTTGATCCACCTTCAGGATGGTTTTCTGCTGATGGGAGTTTTATAAGCAGGTTTGGGTGATGGAATAAAATCTGTGCCTTTCCAGCTCCAAGTCACTTTCATGCCCTTGGTGCAGGCCCGTGGGGAAGGCAGATTTGCATGGAATGCACACAATGGATGGCAGAGCTGGAATTGATCATCGCGTCAGGAACTGAGCTCTGAAGGCACTTGCTCAATACAGTAGCTTGAGGTTTTTCTAAATCCACTTCTGGGTTGGAGGAAGGCTCTGCTGTGGTTGCTCAAACAATTTAATTGCTTGATTCTGCTGATCTGTTTCTTCTGCTCAGCCCCTGATAACTTGTCCAGTATTAGAAGTGACTGCAGCCCTGCTTGGAGCCACTGGGAACCTGGGTGTGCGTTTGCAGGCCATGTACAAAATCTCATCATATCCAAGTGAAAATAGGAGAAGTCAGAAATATTGATGTTTTGAATTGTTAGCAGATTGCAGAAATAATCATATGTCTCCTTTTCAGTTCAGAGCAAAACAAAATATTATAAATTTAGCTTGAGAAGGAAGAGGTTTAAAAAGCGTGTGTAAAATCAGATCAGAGAAAATAATCAGAAATAAAATACTGAAAACTTATCTTCTAAAGCCTGAAGCAAAACTTTGTAGCACTTTCCTTATTATGAGACTTTTGTCAAAGCAGTGAAGTTACTGACATACTGAAAGTATTGGAAAAAATTATTTATTTTTATTTTTCAAGGAGAGAAAGCTACAACCAAACATTTTCAGTAGTTTCTATGTAAGAATTGCTCTAGCTGGATTGCAGAACCCAGAGTTCAAGAGTTTCACTTTCTAGGAAATAACAGTTCCTTGGAAAATTTGGGATCTATTTTGTGATCTCAGTTGTATTTGTGTAAATAGATTTGTGTAACAAAATAGAATCACAAGGACAAGCTAACAGGAGCTGAGCAGTAGAAGTCCGATATTATCCATTATTTCTTGGGTTCCCAGCATTGTGAGAGAATTTAACTGTGAGATTTCCAGCCCAGAATTTCTGAGGCTACATTTTAATGACATGTTTAAAATATAGAGATTTAGTATTAAGATCTGGCTAAGACAGTAATACTTCATATTTTCCATTTTCCAGTATTTTCCCTTTTCCTCTCATGCACCTTTACATTTTGACCCATTCTTGGCCAGAACACAGCTCAGAACAAGACCCAGATGCCAGCTGCAGGTATTTCAGGTGTTTGGGAGCAGCTGAGATCCATTTAAGTAACTAAAGAGAAGGGTAAAAGAAGTGTAAAGAACAGTCTTTTAAAAAAACTTCCCATCTTCCCAAACATGGGTAGCACATCCAGAATACTTAAGTTCTGTCTAAAACACAGAACCTGAAAGAACCTTAACAGACAATTCTGCTTTGTTTTTAATTTTTCTCTTAAAAAAAAATCGTACTTTTTTTCTTTTTATTTTTCTTTTTTTTTAATGAAAGAAAAAAAACGGTATTCCAGAATTTCCCATACAACAAAATTGCAATTCTCTTTGGAGATATGATGAGAGATAATTTGCAAATACATGTTTTTTTTTTTTTTCTCCAAGCAACAACCTTTCGGTGACCTTAATGTGTTTGGATGTGTATGTTCAGGTCTTATCTTGTAAATTTTTTTACATGCCAGTTGCTTCTATTCATGTAGTTCGTTACTGACTCCAACAGGACGACTCAGATAGAGAAGGGGTTGAATTGTAAGTATTTATATTTGCCCTATATTTTAGATAATCTTAAAACTAATTTTCTTGATTTTCATCGGAATAAGAGAGGTTTCCATGTAATCACTATGTCATCTTTAAACACTTGGCCACCATTTGCCTTTGAATATTTCTTTTAATGATTATTTTGCAAGTCACAGAGCAGTTAACGGCTATTTTTCCTGCCAGTAAGTCATTTTCGGTACTTTGTTTTTCAAACTGGGACTTATTTCATTTTACAGGGATTGAATTTCATCTGAATTAAATTTTAATAAACATCTTGAAAACTAATATTGAAGTAACAAGTTCCTGTACCTTTGAGTGTCCAGGAGCCTAGTGCCACATCCAGTTTAGAGCTACTACCAACATTGAGCCATTAAAAACCAGAGCTCTGTTGTGTAAGCACAGGAGGGATGAAGCTTTAATAAAACATGTCCTTTTCTTTTAGAAGACAGAGAAATGTGCGTGATATGTTTGTAGTTACTTAAACAGGATATTCTATGACAGATGAACCTGTCTTCTTTAAAATGAAATTAGCAGTGGTGGTACCTCATTATGGAAAATGTCTCCTTGCATGTTGCACATAACGTGATATGCCTTACGGAAGGCCTAGTGCTCTGGATGGTGTTTAATCCTGTGACTCTGAAAGGAAAAATATGAAAAAGCCCCCTGAAATAGAAACCAGTAATGTAGTCATAGAATAAAATGATGAGGAGTCTGAAGCAAATGGGATATTTTTGGGAAAAAAAAATTTGCAAGTGTTTGTGAATGCATTTCATTTCACCCTTCTGCCCGTTTCTTTCCAAGCCTCCTCTTGACAGCTTTGCTAACAGTTCATTTGTTCCTGTGGTGACTAAGCCGTAGAGGAGCTGATATTTGGAGGTTTCTGTGGATAGTAACAGGAAATTTGGGGCTCAGCTGTGTTGTGCTCTTGGCTCTCCTCGAGCAGGTCTGGTTTAGATGGCTGCATATGGTGACATTCTTCACCGAGGGTCAGGAAGCCGTGCCAAAAGTTAAAAGAGCTGGTTTTACCTTGTTGCAATAAATTACAGAGCAATCATAAATGATAGGAAGGAGTTTGATGAAGTGGGTGAGGAACAATTGATGGATTACTTTAGTTAAAATTACTTAAAGCCCAGTCCAACTCCCACTGAAGTCAATTAAATTGTAGCTGGATCAGGGCCAGAATGAGTCAAATTCAATTATGCCTTAACTGTAAACATTTTGAAGCACATTACTGTAAGGTAGTTCAGCACTTAAATTACATTAAAACAAAAGCATTTATGAAATCCCGACTGATTTTCTTTTATTTGTACAGCCCTGTTAAAAGCCTTTTTCTTGTGGCTGTGACAGAGACCTCTTTGGCTGGTACCTAAATCCAAGAGCACCTGTCTGTTGTGAAGAGATGTCACAGCTATTGATACTGTAGATGAATTTGTCCATCACAGACTTGCTGCTGAAGTGATTGCATCAGAAGAGGCAGCAAAGATGACTGAAAGGAGATTCTAGAAATCCCACTGCTGTTTCATCTAATTGTCAAGATTTGGAGAGCTTACTTGTGTAAGTATCAGCTCATAAATTAATGAAATTTTTACATGAGCTAATCCCAAAGCTGGAATGCCTATGGGTATTCATCTGTTTCTCAGCTGAACAAAGTACAGCATCCAAAATATTATTTAAAAACAAATAATCTACATAAAATGGTGGATTCATAAATAAGTTCAAGCATGGCAGTGTTTTCTCAAAATTGGGCAGATTATCTTTTAAATCAGAATTATCTTTTAGATTGTGATTCACAGGTTTCCTTTAAGACAAGTGACTTGTTTTTAATACATTCTGGACTGATTATTTTCATTCTGTCCACAGAATTTTTCCTTCCTGTCCATTTTCCAGCAGAGCTAGGGAGCAGAGTTGCAGATGTAAGGTTTCCTGGCTGGCATTTGTCTGACTGTCTTGGGAGGTCTGAGCTCCACATCCCAAGTGCCATCTCATCAAAACTTTGGGTTATAGCAAACTGTGCAGACACCAGGGAATGTCTGTTCACTGGGATCATTCCCATCTCTGGGGGAACTAAATTTATCTCTGCGCAGAGGATCTCCCAGTCCATGCCAAGTGCTGAAAGTACTTCTGCAGGTTTGGGATCGCTCTGGCTTGGTTTCTGTCTTTGTAGCAGTTGTGCTAAAATGAAAGATCAGGGCCTGATCCTGGTTTTGATGGCATGACTTCACTTTGGCTCTGTGAGACATTTTTTGTGGAGGATGGAAGTGCTGAACAGACGTGGAAATGGAAAAGATGGGTTTGACTGCATGCCCACCTGGCATGGAGGTGCTGGAATTTCTTATTGCTGTGTACCTGGCTCCATGGACTGGGCTTTGGTCTGGAAAACTCAAATTGGCCAATCATTTCCTTTTCTTTTGTACTGTTTCTATTAATAGCAGGATCAATTAATAGCTTCCGCTGTCACATTTTACAGAGTTGGCAACTATGAAACAGAAATTTGGCCTTTGGGAAGCGGAAAAATTATACCCATCCAGTTCTAATCAGGAAAAAGGGACAGTACTGTGATAAAAATTAGTGCAGGACTTCTGTGGCACATACTCAACCATGGAAAAATACTGTCCCTTTTCTTCCCTGTCACTGAACAAAACCAATGTTGTGAGAGCAAGGAGACACTTTAATGGCAACCCGTGACTCTGTGGCTTTAATATGTTTGAAAAAGCTGATTTCTGTGATCCAGGCCTTATTTCTCCCTTTTCAATATTAGCATGATTAGTCATGGTGCAACTTGTAAAGATGCATTAAAATCAGTTGGCAACTTTTTAAAACCTGAGCATTGCTGTTCCCTCCTCACAGACACTGCTCAGCACAGCTCACCACTGAGCTTAGCTTTGGGGGTGCCTCTGATAAAGCAAACCCATGAATAATGCTTTCACTTGCTGGTGGATTTCTCTCTGAGCTTGTACCCGCAAAATAAAACCAGTGCTTTCCTGTAGTAAATTACAGAACAGAAAATTCTTTTAGCAATGAAGGATACTGAGAACCCTTTCATTCATCACAGTGTCTTGACAGTGACTTTGGTTGAAGAAAACCTTTCCTTTAGAAGAGATATCTTGGGGAAACTCCTGATAGTTCTTCTACTTCTAGGAAGTAGTGCCACTGCTGAATTCCTGAGTACCTCAAGAGTGATTTTGCGCTGTGCAGGGCTGGGAGTTGAACTTGATGGTCCTTGTGAGTCTCTTTTAACTCAAGATATTTTTTTATTTCAATTCCTTGCTTGTGATTTGCTGGGACATATACCACTCTACTCTGAACCAGTCATGCCTATGAAGCATTCACTGAGTATCTTTTACATATGGAGTAAATTATAATGGAATTGCTGCCACCACCCATTGCTGCAATGTTAATTAACTGGAAAATCCACCCAGAAGAAAGTTAAGTGTTCATTTCCAGTACCTGGTGTGTAGTTTTAGTGTAATTTAAAATGTGGTCAACTATTAATTTGTCTTCTCAAAATATTTGTTTTCCCCAAAGCAAATCATGGGTCATTTACCTCCAGTAATTGATACCAACATTGGAAATACTTGTCCAGCTGATGACAAACTGAAGTGTTTGACAAATTACTAACTCTGGTTGACCTAGGGCCAGTTTACACCTTAGGAGAAAATTCAAATACACACCTCATCTAGTTTTTCTCCAAAATAATTTTCTTCGTTCAGGTGTTTCACTTGTTACAACTATCAGTAAATAGTGGGGCTTAGGTATTTTTGCCGGCTGCATTAGATAGATGTCCAAACACTGTTTTTCTCTGTTCCTCTCAATTTTCCTCCTGTCTTCACTTATTTTCTTCTTGAAGTCAATAGAAGTTTTGTGTGTGTAGAAAAAGAAAAGTAATTACATCAGATTGCAAACAAATGACCATTTTCTGCTGAGCATTCATTTATGTAGCAGCCTGGGACATGTGTGTTTGGAGCAGGGATAACTGAGTAGAGTTGTGTTTTGCAGGGCCCAGGGAAGATCTGAGAGCTTTGCAGGCAGAGCTTTGTGCTTGGGCCATCCCAACTCGGCTTTGTCCTTGGATCCATATGTGGCATGGAGCCAGCTAAATTCCCCCTTCTTCCCATTCTTTAAAGAAAAATGGTGGCTCATTACACATTAACGTCAAGTATTTTAAAATCTTTTACTAAGAAATGCAAGAGAAGCCCAAAGTCATATGGTCAGTGGGGACTGTGTCTGTTTAACTGTGTATGTAACTGTGCTCTTCATGAGTATTAAATAAGTACAAGTAAAATCCTGTTGTTTTTTCCCAGCAGAGGGAATTCTGCAGGAAGGAAGAGACTTCCCCACAAATCACTTTAAGATAGGTGTTAAGAGAAAACCATGTTTATTACTTTGCAAGAGTTTCAACTCTTTTATCACCATTTTTTATCCATCCTTTGTCTCTTTTACTCTCAGTCCATGCCCTGTAGGGTTATTCAATTTGCTCTTTCGATATCTTCCTTCCCTTATCTCCCCTTGAGCTCTTTGTTCACTCAGCACAAACTGCACCTGAGAATGTTTGAGTTCAAGTCGAACTTTTGAACCCATGATGTCAGGTTGGTTTGGAATTAGGCAAAACCAGTTTGCCCATCCCTTACTGCAAAAGGGTTAATCCTCTAAACTATTGAGAGACAAGGGCAGGGAATTGTGAAAGGAGCCCCTGTTTTATAAGCATTTGTATTGCCAGTGCTTGAATGCCCATAATAAGCAGGTTGTGCTGTGATTAATGACTGTGTTTTACATGCTGACGATGGATGATGTGTCTCATTGGAGAAGCCATTTATTTTTATTCAGGCCCTCACCCCAGCAGCACTGAAAATGAGATGTAAACGTCCTAGTGGGAGTGTGTTTCATTTCAACAATTTAATGAAAAATAGAGAGGAGAAAATAATTTAAAATTGCCTTTTCCTTGTCTCCTTTTAATGTGTGAGAAGACAATGCACAAAATTATTTTTTCATATGGGATTTTTCTTTTCCTTTCAAGATTCTTCCTTTGTTCCCTCCAAATTGGAAACAAGTAGGAATATGTTGTCATTCTGAAACTTTATGCATTTGGAAGGGGCAAGCTATTGAAACGCCTTAAATTTTGTTTTCTTAATTTATTTTTTAAAAAGGACTAAAATAATTTGAAATCCTAAGGAATTTGAGCCAATTTTTGTATCAGATTGTAAGTTTCTGATTTTGCTGCAGTTTCAATTGCACTTTTCACTCCAGTCTGCCATTTTGTATGTCTAAAGGATGTGGTGGTAGAGTGTTTGTGGTGGTTGGCATACATAGAGTAGACTCAGAACTCACCCTTTTTATTACCAACAATATATTTATATCCATATGGATTCAACATTGCAACCATCTAATGTCCAGGCTTTAAATGCTGTAGAATGGCTTAAAGTAAGGAGGAAAACAACTTTTAAAACCATGTTTTAATTAATTGAAGAAAATCTATTTCAAGGCAGTGAAATGGGATGCAGTGTCCGAGCAAATTTTTTGAAAGCTCAGCATAGAGATTGTAGATGTAAAGATTTTGTCTCTTTGCATGTGGAAGTGCCAAATCTAAGATACATTTAATCCCAGTAGTGCCAAATCAGGTAGTGGTGAGATTTGGGAGATACATAAAATATTCCCTGCAGAATTATTTAGATCAGCATCATGTTAAAATTAGAAGGGTACTGATCCTGAGTAGAAAGTCTTTGTTGAGTGAGGAGAACTTTTTAAAAATTGAGTTTAAAAAAGCTATTTTTTTTGGAAAAGCCACATGCTGTATCTGTGTCTGTTATTGGATGAGTTCCCGTAGAAACATTGCTGCTTGCACAAGAACAGGACACATGCTTTGCTTCAAAATTACCATATATATTAATGGCACATTAAGGAATTTCGTAATCATGTGACACAAAAGACAGTTCTCAACACAGCATGCATGCAATGTATTAATGGGCAATGTCTGCAGTGAGCTGGGAGATAGCAACACCTCTGCCTCTCCTCATGCCTGCTGTTTGATCTTTTCCAGACCATATCACTGGTGTGGTTGCTGTTACCACCCTCGTTTTTTATGTGGGGAAAACAGAAGTCCAGTGGGATTCAGGGAGTTGGCTGAGATTGAATACTAAGGCAGTGCCAGGAATGGAAATATTGTGCCTGAGATTCTCTTTCTCCACAATCTACACCTAAGGGAACAGAACTTTGTTCTTTTGGTGCTTTTTTGGGACAAAGTCAGTGGGGATGTGACAATATTGTAAATCAACCTGGACCTGTTTCTTATGCTAGTGGGAATTATACACCCACCTACATGTAAAGGGAAGAAAAGGCTGCGTTGTTTTTTGCCTATTTTATAACTGGCATTGGAATGAGATTATGAAGTCTCAACATCCCTGTGGAACACAGCAATGTCGCATTTCCCAGTGGCAGGGGCTGTATGAAACTCGAAGGAGAATCCATGAGTGATGAAACCAGAAGTGGGTGATAACCAAACCTTTGACATCAAATCTTAGATTGAAGGAGGGTTTTCTATCTGGAGCCCTAAATTTCCCACCTCGTTCCCTAAATCAGAGCATTTCCAGGGGCATGTTTGTAGTTCTGGATTGGAGCTGTTTGCAACAGTTGTCCTTCTAACATTTCTGCCCATAAGAGCATTTAAATTCACAATTAAGGCTGATTTAGAGCATTGTAGAAACCGAATTCAATGCATTATGATTAATTAGGGCCTTATCTTCACCTGAAATCTAATCTAAATTTGTCTGGAGATGTGAACATAGTGCTTCCTTGACTGACTTCATGTCAGAACAGAAAAAACTGCATAAACTAATGGTTGGACATGAGTGAGGGCTTGCATTTGGAGATCATTGAATCATGGCATTCTAGAATGGACTGCATTGGAATCTCATCCAGTTTCAGCTATGGGCAGGGACACTTTCTGCTATCCCAGGTTGCTCTAAACCCCATCCAACCTGTCTTTGGACACTTTCAGGGATGGGACAGCCTCAGCTCCTCCGAGCAGGAGGAGGTCACCAGCTGGAGTCTCATCAGGCGGAATCTCAGGCTCATCCTTCTGTCAGGACTGTGGTATGGATAGCTTGGTATCTGGGAAAACCTTGTCCTCACTTTTCTGGCACATACCTGGTTTCACGCCTCCAAAGTGCTTTGCAGCTCTGAGATGGACATTTTTCTCATGGAGCTGCTGCTTATTCTGGGTGTGTCCACTTGGGGACTGCCCATCCTTGTGACATTTTTCAGCTTATTTTTTGAGGTTAAATGAATTTATAAGAGTGAAACTCGCTTTGTGTTTCAGCTGAAAAACCCCAATACACCACTGACCCTAGAATGAACACGCTGGCTCTTGGCTCTCATCTATCTGTTTGCTGGCAGACTGGGGTATAACTGGTGGGGGCATCCACCTCCCCATGTCCATAAGGGACATGCATGGTTGCAGGTAGAGGTGGAGATGGAGCCATGACTGATGGTTCTTGCAATATGTTCAGCTCATGACTGACTTATATGCTATACAGAGAGTCCTGAAGTCAAGGAAGCTGCTTTGGGAATGAAGTTGCCAGGACTGATTTTTATGTTGTAGAATAATTGGCAGTAAAAAGTTTCTGTAACCTGGAAATCCAGCTGTGTATTTTCCCCTATCCAAAAAGCGAAAGCTTAGTTGTCCTCCATTCATTCCCTTTCAGTTAAGATTGGATCTATGAGGTGACATGGATGTGCTGTTATTTGATGTGAAGAGGATAAAAATAGCTGTGCTGTGTGTTATGGAAGCTGTGACATAGTCAGCTTATTCAAACAAAAAGATCAGGTTTGGAGGAAATCCTCTTCCAGGGTGCTCTAGATTCTGTTAACAGTGTTTCAGCTTCCTGGAATGATGCTGGGATGTCCATTATGCTCAGCTTTGTTCCCTGTGTGTGTCTCTCCTCCTTGCCCCAGCCACCAGAGCTGGGTTAAGACCACAGATCTAATTGGCAACCACAAAGGACGGGCAGGCTGTGAACAAAATCTGCTCATGTATCATTTGCATCCTTCTAAATTGCATTGTTTGTGCAGCTGTTCAGCCAAAATGTCCCCAGTTTATTTTTGTCCATAGAGGAAAGAGAGATGGATTTTCTCTGTGTTAGGGCAGATGCAAAATCAAAGAATCATACATGCAGGTCAGAGAGATTGAACTCTCTGCTAAATGTGTCCTGATGGGGGCAAAATTATTAATAAAGCAACCCTTGACATTATAAGCCACAGCTATAAGAGGCAGAGGCTTTGCCAAGATGTGACAGGTCCATTTCAGGTTAACACTGGCACTTGCTGAAGTCCCCCTTTCATTTCAGCGGGGAGGAAAAGAGCGGGATGTCTGTGTATTTTAAACACTGATCCACTATTCTCCTGAGAAGAAAAAAGTGTTTTCCAAAAGATCCATCAGGCAAAATTTACACAGTCTGGTGTTGAAAAACAATTGCACTCTCTTTCTCCCCATGTGTCACTCAGCATCATGTTTTAAAGCCTTGGGGCTGGAAGAGGTAGTGATATTTATGGCCAACTTTCTGCTGAAGCCCACACAAGGGTGGGCTTGAGAAACCTGAAAAGTGCTTTTGTGTGCACGACCAGTCAGCTGGTGTTTGCTTATGGATGCTGTGATAATAATTAACAGAGCAGGAAGTGAGAGACTGATTGATTTATGCATCCATGGCATTGTGTGTTTGAACTTGGCCAGAAACTCTGAAATCCTGAGAGAAGACAGAATCATTTGTTAGATGTGTGAGGATATGAGAATGGCTGTAATGTGTTGGTGCAAGATCCATATGGACTCAAAGCTTGTGTGATGGCCAGGGAGAGATAGATGCTCAAGGAGCAGAACAAAGAACAGGTCAGTACTTACCCTTCTTTCAAACTCCACCCTTTCAGCCAGGCCAAGCTGTTTCTCCGTCAAAGTCCAAGTCTTGCTCCTTGACCAATGATACCATCTGGACAGACAAATTGATTGGGCCTCTCCCACTGTCCCACGATTCTTAGTCGTGTCTGTCATTGGTAAATTGTTGCAACTTAAGCTGAGACACCTTGAGAGTTCTGGCATCTCAGGGCTGTGTTTCCCCTCCATCCCAAATAGAACCAGGAACTTTCTGTAAATTCACCCCTTAGAGCTGTTCCATTCTCTCATCCTTTGGCTGCTTCACATGTGTAGTCTGGGTCCAGTGGGTGATGAGCTCTAGTGCTGAGCCTTCTCAGTGATGAAGGGAACTCTTGGCTGAAGTCATTTAACATGACTCGGTTCAAAAGATAAAGTTTCAATCTGAAGTTGGCTTAGTGGGCCCAAAGCGTCCCTTGATGCAGATCTGGTGAGGGAGCTGGAGGACTGTGTCCCAGAACTTCTATGCACTGCCTGAGTGTTGTTGTTCATGGAGTTGTGCTGGTGTTTACTACTCTGGGATTGATGTGGTCTGGGCTTAGAACTCCCTCTGAGTCCAAGCAATAAGGGTTTGGAATGGAGGTTCACTTCCAAACCTGCTTTCCCTTGGGAGCTGTTGGAAGGCACGATGGCCCATGTATCCAATAAATATTAAGGCAGATCTGCTTGTGTTCAGAGCACCTTCTTTCCCACTGAGTAGAATTTAAAGGAATCATCAGCTAAAGATGAGGAATCCCAGACAGGGTCTCTTTTGTGTAGCCTTAGAAAATGAGCAGGACCTTTCTGGGCCATGCTCAGTTTGGCTAGAGGGAACAGGCTTGAGTCAAGGGGGGTCCTTGCCATCAGAAAGGCAGGTTGTCATTTGAGTACATGAAGCAGAATATTTCAAAGTACAGAAGTGGTGTCTGTTCTCATTCATTCTTTGCTGATGAAGCCACAGTGCCATTACATTTGCCAGAAAGGATTTCTTGAGTGCTGGCCAAATAGATTCTTTAAATGCTTCTTTAAAATGAAAGAGATCTTCTTTATATATAAATTTTCCTCTTCACTGAGGATCTGACAAGGTCCTGGCACACTCCTCTGCTTGACTGACAGCCTGGAAGAAAAGCTGCTCAGTGCAGGGACAGCAGCCTTTAGCACCAGGAGGCGCTCTCTTGTGTCCTTCCAGCAGTTGGGAATAACTCTGAGGCTGAGCCTTGTTATCCCAGTGATCGCCCCAGGAAAGCACAGCCAGGCCTTTCCACTCTAGCTTCAAGGTACCATTTCCTCCCTCCCTGTACAGCCCTGAAAAAAGACAGCTTGTCAGAATGGTGATTGGCAGCCCTACCAGAGGATCCCTGGTGCCATCCTTCAGGGATCTGGCATCCCTGGAGACACTGCTGCTCTAGGTGAGTTTTGGATTGTGCCCTACATCCAGCCCTGTCCAAGGCAAGGTGTTCCACATCTGCCTGTGGCAGCAGGGAGTGAGACAAGACTCACTTGAGTTCCAGGAGGCTCTCAGGCTTCTCAGCTGTTCAAGACAAATTACTCTGTGCAGGGCCTTAAACATACAAAAAAGCACAGTATGAATATCAAATGTCATTAGTAAGTAGGGACTAATTTTTTTTCTGTTAGTTTTTGTGGAAGCCTGCAGCATGTGTGCCTTACATAATTCAAATTTATTAACTGCTGTTATTATTGAGAAGTTATACAACAATATGTTAATAAATTGCTAATGGGGACAGACTAATAATGGGAAATCTGGATTCTATAGCTCCAAGAATTGAGAAAGCTCCCCCTGCTTTGAAATTGGGCCGAACTCAGCCACAGATTCAAGTATCCCAGACCACAGAGAACAGAAGCTGGAGCTGTGTCCAGCTCCAGTCACCCCTGGGGAATTGTACTGGGATTTGCAGAGTGGGAGATGCTTTGGGGAGGAGTATCTTTTGAGTCAACCTCCATCAACATCAGTAGTTTTGTTTGCAACAGATTTAGCTGAAAAGCTGTCGTTCCCCCACAGATAAAAAAAAGAAAAAGAAAAAAAAAAATTGAAGAGGAGAGGGACTGTTCTCTTAGGGAAAGTTAAACATGACTCCTGGATGAGTCTAGGTTTTCTCCCACCTGAAAATCTGAGGTCCAAAATTGCCATTTGATCAGATGCCTATTTTTTCTCCCATTCCCACTTGGCTCATACAGAGGTGTAGACTCCTAAAGAACTGGCTTTCAGTTGGAATATCTAAAAAAGAATCATTTTAGCTGTGCTCAAATTAACTGCACTCATTTCCCTTTTTTTATTTTTTCTTCTGTTTTCTTTCTCTGGGCACATGCAGGTGGAATCCTGGTTCCTCTGAAGCTGATGGGCATTTTGCCATGGACATCAGTTAAGAGTGGATTTTTCCACAATGAAGAGAAGCCATTTGCTACACTTTTTTCCTGTGTTGCTGAGTTGTATTTAATGTTTGCAAGGCTTGTGGTCCTTGTCAGATTGATAGGGTTCATTGAAGCGGCAAAAGTATCTAGTCTTTGGTTGAGCAGCAGTTAAACTTTACTCCAAGGAACCTCACTGGTGCTGTTTTAGAGTACCACTGGTGTCTATTTGTGTTCCAGCTCTGCACTTAAGATTTCAGGGTTGATTGTTCTGCTTTCCTGTAGCTTCTGTGACATGATTCCTAAGGAATCTAATTTGTCTCTGCATTTGGGCTGAGACTTGAGACTATTTTTGGAAGCTTTCAAAAGGTCCCAGAAGTGACCTTCACCTCTGCTCTTGTGCAGAGACTTCAGCTCTAGCTTAGCTACAACTGATTTCCACATGTATCCAATAAAAGACAGCAAGTAGAAAAAGAAACCAAGCCATAGACAATTCTCACCCGAAACAGGGCTAACTCTGTGACTAACTCTGTGAGCTTTGAGGTGCTGGAGAAGAAGAATGGCAACAAAGAGCATTTTCACACACTCCTGGCTCCAGAATTCCCATATAATATGTAATAGCCACAGAAAAATCTGCTTACAGAGCTGAGCTATGGCACTTGTAAAGAATCAGAGGATTATCTGCAGGTTTTCCAGCTCTTCCAATACTAAAAGAGGCACAGGAAATGTAAAAGAGTATTTAAGGGTTGTCTTACAGGAAGACTGGAAAGGATGAGAAGAGAATCAATGCCTGAACTGGTTGATACAAAGATAAATATTTCCTGATAAATTACCTATCTCTACCTTTCTGGCCAAACTTTGTTTGAGCGGGGTGCTAAAAACATCTAATTAGGTACCACCTCTAGGCTCAATTGCCTTGCTCAGGGACAACTTTGTTGCCATGCCTGGACTTTAAGCTCTGAAGGACTGTCTCTGCCAGTGTGCTCCAAGGGCTGCTCCACGCAAATACATGGACTCACAATTGGGAAGTGCCAAGCTGTCAGCACAGTGATTGCAACCTCATTAGCCCACCTCTGCCCAGGCCATAATTGGCTCAGGAGCAGCCATCCCCTGGCATGGCTGTGCTGCTTCCCATTCTGGAGACAGCGGAGGGATCTGTTCCCACCATGCTTCATGGCAGAAACATCACCAAGGTCATTTTTTAAACTTGGGATTCCAGTGTTCAGGAGAGTGCTCAGTAGGCCAGGAACCTTGGAAATGGCTGGATCAAGGTACTCTGAGAGACCTGGCAATTCCTCTCAACCCTCTCCTAAGCACTTGTTCCTGAGAGGATGTGAATTTTTCTGGTATATGCACAGTCTGTTGCTGTTCTTCCCTTTCCTCTTGCCTTTATGTCCGTATCAGGGTGCTTGGTGGAGCACAGTGTTGGTCTTGGGAAGAACCCAATGCCTTCTAATAGTTAATAAGAAAGAGTCTCCCATGTCTGGGGAACTTCTGCAGGCCTAAGCCTGGTATAGATGGAGCAAAGAAGGTTTGAATCTGACGTCATCAAAAATAGATGAGGTAAGGTCTAACCTGAGTGCAAGACTTGCTTTTCTGCCCTCAGTGGGGCTCCTAATGGACAGGAGAAGTGCTGCAGGTCCATGTGCTGCCTGGGGAAGCTTAGCAGAGGAACAGAACCCTTGTAAAAGGGTCGGGTTTTGTTTCTGGTCAGCTTTTGGCAGGTCTGGCAACCCTGAGGCAAAGTCCTACTTTGACTGGGAGGACATTATGTGTCCTGCAGCACACACTGGGTACCTGGCTATTGTCTTTCAGCACTTGGCTCCTGGGCCACACTGAGTTCCTGGATTGTACCAGGTCCCTGCTCAGCTCTGGATGCAGTGGTAAAGTCTAGCTGAGATCCATGGAATTGGTATGGTTGGAAATTCTTTGCTTTTTGGGATCTATGGTGGAAAAGTCGATGTAATGCCTTCCCCACTAAAGAAACTGTGATTCAACTAATTCTCTGTGTTTCCATGCTTCTTTTGTTTTCTTTGCTCCACTCAGGGTTTGCTTATTCCTGTCAAGAATAAGCCTGCTCCTTCAGCAAAATCCAGTTCTTTCCTAAATGAACTCAACTCTTTCTTGGTTCCCTTTGTTTTGGCACTCAGGGGATGAGAGATTTATAGACCTTCCTGAGTCGTAAATTCATTTTCTTTTATTATTTACCTTTTGCTGCAGCCCATTCTGAGTGAGATTCATTCTGCCTCCGAGTAGGGCTCACCTGCCAAGAGGAGCTGATCCATAAATCTTTCCTTCCTTTTTCTTTCTTGCTTTCCAAAACAACATTTGGAAACTGAGTTTGCCTGGAGGAAAACTGTTCTTCCATTGCCGGCAGTCAAACCGTGCAACTAATTAGTGCTTTCCCTTTTCTCTTCCTTCTATTCTGTGTCTACTGGTTGAAATTAAGCCAGGGAGGAGGGGAGGAGGGAGTAAATAAGGGGAAAATATTTGTTTCAACTATTAATTTTTAATTACAATTTCTGCAAGGTGATCTAGTGCAGTGGTGGTGTGTCAACTATGTCTTAGGTAGTGGTCAGAAGAAGTTTAAAAGAGGTGTATTAGAAGAAGAAGAAGAAGAAGTTTAAAAGAAGTGTATTAGAAATGTCTCCGATGAGTGGAGATGGCTTCAGGTTGGTCTTCTTGATGTAATATCTTCTTGCTGTTGTTGCTGAAAAGAAAAACAAATGACAAAAAAATCTTTGGATACATCAAACCATGATACATTTTTTGCAGAAATAACTGACATACAATTAGGAAACAGGAGTCCAGGGTTCTCCGAGAACTATGTGGCTTGAGTAAGCCAATTCATGCCAAGGTGACGCGGGCAGTGCTTACTGCAGATCTGTTATTCACTGTCCAGTGGCTGCCAATGCAGATTTAAATAGCAAAGCAAAGTGTTTTCAGATCATAGAAAATGCTCAGGAGATCTAATGTCATTTTTATTTTTAGCCAATGTCTTTTTTATTTTTAGCCCTTGGTTAGTTTTAGCAAGAGTGGCCAGATGTTTGCTTTTTTTTGGTTTTTTTTCTGCTTAAACTGAGATTATTCAAATCCTTAAAAAAGAACTAAAGGAAAAAAATCTATTGTTTAGGCAGCTCTCCTTCATTTGTGCATGGTTTGTAGTATGGGATTGTACTTATTCTTCCCAAGTATTTGAGAAGTATTCAGCAGAAGAGTAAGCCCAAGAATACCTAGGCTTTGGGATGATTAAGATAATTCTAGGAGATAAAACTGGGACTTTTCTGTAGAAAACTACATGGTAGGAGAGCATTGTCCCTGTGAAGAGTGGCGAGGCCTCCTGAATCCTAAACCACTGGTGCTTTCACCACCAGATTGTGGTGCCTCTTGACACTTTTAAATGGAAGTAATAAAATGCTTTAGGTCTGTTTCTAGGGTAGCAAACTCCTCATTTTCTGTTTTTTGTGGGCAGCTTCTGGGTTTTCATGTACAAAAAACGGTGGGTCAGAAAAAGTGCTCACACAACAGTGCAGGTGAGAGCATGTTCAGTGGAACCATTGTGAAAGGCAGGTATGGAAAGAAAGAGCTCTTCACTCCCATTCATCCCAGTTCGGGAGACAGAGCGTGTCACAACATTGCTGAGCAGACAAGAGCTGCTTGCCAGCATTTAATTTGTTGAAGATTAGGAAATTATTCCATTCTTACAATACTGTGTCAGTCTAGAAGTACCTTTGAACTCTGAGGGATGTGAAGTTTAGATCTTTCCTCAGATTTTGTGATATTTGGAAGGGAAGGCTTTATCAGGGTAAGAACTGTATGGATGGTTTAAGGGAAGTTGTGTTAACAGTGAACCTAGAGGCTATGGACTGGCTCAGCTTCAGCTGATTTGAATAACTTTGGGATGACTAGATCCAGAGCAGGACACTGAACCTGGGCTTTTTTCTCTGGGAACTGAATGCTGGCTCGTGCAATGCAGAAGTCAGTTCTTTCTGGTTTGCTCTACTTGCAAGAGGCTGCTAAAACATTGACCTCTTTCTGACCTGTAGGTTTCTCCCCAAAATTATCTGCAGCCTTGACCCCCTTGTCTTTTTCTAGATGCCGTCCTTACTCCATGCCACAACCATCCTGTGTCCTCACCAAGCTGAGGGCACAAAACTGAGCAGTTGGGCTGATCATGATACTTTCATTGTTTATGATGGCTCCTAAAAACACTATCACAATTGTTGGTGTCAAACCATAAGCAAAAGTTAACTCTTCCAAGCACAAAGGGTAAACAAATACGTGATACTTAGTGTCAACAGCCTCAAAAATCTGTTCAGCACCTGGAACTTAAATCATCTTGGCAGTTGTGAACCATGACTTGTGCAGAAGCAGCACCACAGTTTCAGAAGGGCCGTAAATAAATTTGTGTCCTGACGTGGGCACCAAAAATAAACATGTGCTGAGCTTTTTAAACTGTTTGACCAGGGCACAGCTGCTGGCTGCTGAGCATTTTGGAAAATGTATCCCCTCATTCAGGTGCACTTGAAAACCCAGACCCAAACAACTCTGGTGCCATCTGCTTCTCTAATAACCACTGTTGTACCCTGCAAAAATAGCCAAGGCCTTGCTGTTGATATTGAAAAGCAGTTCCTTTAATCCTAATCTTCCCTGACTGTTAGGGAAAATAACCTGAAGAGACTTTTTTCTGGTTGATGAAGGCAGATCTTAAGCTCTGGGATGATTTTAACCATCCTCCCCTCCTTTTAAGCACTCACATGTTCTGCTGCCATGCCATACAGGAAAGCAAATATCCTTGGTTGCTCTGATATCAAATAACTTTCCTGACCTGCCTTGAAGAGAGTTCCCTGTAAAAATCCTTTCATCCAGAGGTGTCAGTCACTTGGAGCCTTGAAGGGATTTCTGAGCTCTGGTGATTTAGTATTCATTTTGTGCTTTATGGAGAGCCCTGCTGGAAATATATGGAGGTACCAAAGTATTGATTAATCAGTGATCTAGCACCAAAAGCTACCCATGAGCGAGGATAGGAATGGGCTATGAGATAAGGTTTGGAGGGTGAACCTGTAGAGGAGCAGGAGCTCTGTGACGGGCAGGGTTGAACTAGGACCCCATAGCAATGGGATAAGGGGATATAGTAAGACTGGACCCAGTTCCTTTTGCAGTAAGCTTAAGTCTCTTTACCCAGAACAGGGTAGAACTGGGATCTGAGAAACCTCCCGAAGGCTGAGTGACCAAGAGCAGTTGTGTACTGAGGCTGAGTCCCAGGACCGTTGCAAATGAAGACATCAGCACATGATGTCCTCATGAATCTCATGGCACACCCAGGAACACCTCTCATGATGGAGGTGGCCTCAGTGTTCCTGCATAGGACAGTAAAAATTGAGAGACCCCTTGAGGAAGCAAGAGAGGATGAATTTTTGGGAAAATTTGGTTGAAAGAGAAGAAATAATCTGTTCTATGGGTGATAAGCAAGTTTTTCTTATGTCCCAGTGCTAGAAATTAATAGTGGTGGGTTGATAGGCTATGGGAGTAGCATCTGTTATACCTTCTGTGTAGCTGGGTGGTGTCAGAGGGTGCATAAATACCAGCACAGATTTAGCATGTAAAGCAAAGGACAGTGGTGTAAAGCAAAGGACAGCATATTCTGTCCTAATTTATGATTTTTGAACAGCCACTGAAGTTGTAAATCAAGACAGAATTTCTGCCAGGTTACTCAGTGGTGCTGCAGATTAGCACAGTCTTCAGCTGGAAAAAAAACCCCAGAAAGAAAAGCTAGATAAAGCTTGACACAAGCTAAAGGTTGGCTTGGCAATTCTGATCTCATGTCTCAAGTGCTTCCTTGGTGGTTAAGTGGATAGCTGTACATTTAATGGAAATATTTTGAATTTACTGTTGTAGAGGTGTGGAAGAGAAAAGCACAACTGAAGCCCTGGTCTGCCTAAACTCGGGTCTGTCGTCACAACTATCCTTATATCCCAGTCTGTTGGGATTTAGGGTTTTGACAGTAGTTTGTTTCCCAAGATTGCTTGGGAAAGTGGCTGGATTTTGCACAATTTGCTGTGGTTGAGGAGAGAATCAACGATGAACAACTTGTGATATTTTTTGATGTACCCAGCTCACCTAGGGCCTGGTTCCTGTGATCACAACCCTACACCTGGGGAGAAGGCTGGGGAATACAGGTCATCAGCAGGCCAGGCTGGCAACTCCTTTCTTCCACTGTGTGGCATTACTCACCCCAACACACTCATTGAGGTCTGGAGATCATTATTTTCATTAGTGGTGATTCATGTGAAGGGTTTCACAATCAGGCTTCTGGTGTAATATGTTCCTTTCCATAGTCCCGTTTATCTAAAGATCTCCAAATTCTTTGTGTACATTAAATTTCAATCCATGTTTTACCACCAGTGATGTAGGTAAGGAGGATTGTTTCCATCTTGCAAATGAGGTAAAATGAGGTATGGAGCAAGAAAGTGAATTGCCCAAGACTCTGCAGGTTGTATATCTTACAGTGAGTTTATGTTTCCCGTATGTACCTCAATTTCCCTGCCCAAACTTTAAAGGAACATTCGATTTCCCGGGGCTAAGGCTGAGCAGGAATTTGCTATTGCTATAAATCGGAAGGCCTGATGTGGATCAGAACTTCCTTTGGCGTTTGGGAATGTTTGAATTTGTCATTTCAGAGCAGCCCTGACCTGAAAAGATTAGAGCAGAACTGGTTTGTTTTTAAGGCTGATATCAACTGCTTGGTGTAAGATGCAGAGTTCAGTCAGTGAAGAACTCTTGGGATCTATTAATCCTCATCTTCCTGCATGGTCAGCAGGATCAGTGTGGGTAATGGAGGATTAGAGTGGTTCTGATGCAGTTGCCAATTAGGGGATGGAATCAGTTGTGAACTGGACTCTGTTGTCTGTTACCTGCAAGGAGCAGGGAGGTGACTGTCTCAAGTGAACTCTATCCCAGGGAAATGTTCCCTGTTTACCCAGGGAAACAAAGTCGGGAACAGAATGGTGATATATTTAATCTTTTGCTTCAAGTTTAATCTCTTGAGGTAATTAGACAGATTATTTCAATGGTTATAATTGCTCCTAAAAAAGGAGTGGAAAGGCAGTCCTTCCTTTCCCTGTCCTAGGGTTAAGGTTAGGATTCCCCAGCCCAAGAAAAGCTGTGTAATTTGGGAGAAGGAACAGGTCCAAAGAGGGGGAATATTCTTGCTTGTGGTCCTTTAACAAGCAAATAGCAGAGCCAGGAAAGCTGTTCCTGTCTCACTCCTCTCCCGAGCACTCCCATTACTCAAACACAGCAGCAATGAACCGACCTTCATCCACCTCTGCTTCCTCCCTGCCAGGCTCCCCTTCTCTGCGGGCGTATCCTCTCATCTCTGTCATCACTCGGCAGCCGCCCGTGCTCCCCCAGCTGCTCCCGGCCGCCAGCAGCTCCCGGGTACTGCCAGCCCAGCCCTGCCTGGGGGCCGCGGGCACAGAGGTTTCCCCCAGTGAGGCCCAGGGCAGCAGCGAGTCGGAGGCAGAGCAGCCCCCACCACGCTCTAAGAAGCCGCGCCGGAGCAGGACCATCTTCACCGAGATCCAGCTCATGGGCCTGGAGAAGAAATTCCAGAAGCAGAAGTACCTCTCCACCCCTGACAGGTAGGTTGGTTGATCACACCATGAATAGAGATGAGCAAAGGGGATGCTCCAGCCCTGCTCAGCTGTTCCACATTGAACATTTCGTAGCTGGGGGGTGCTGCCTCTGGCTCCACCGAATATTTGCTGCAGCCACGGGCAGGTAACCTGATTCAAATTCAAGGCTATTTTTCCTGTGATCAAAGGTGACATAAATAGATCATATCAGTAGAATATGATGTCAGTCAGATGATGATACGCATGCTTGGGAGCAGGTCTCCAGGCTCAGAGATCTCCTCAGAGAAGGATCTCTGCCTTTCCCACTGCTGCTGTACACTTGAAAAAAGATGGAGCCTGTCTCCCCCTGGGATCTGCAGGTTTTTGTCTGTGTGTTTTTGCTATCTTCAACTTCTCCTGAGCTGGCATTGATCCAGCACTTTGGGCAGCAATTCAGTGGGAAGGCTGTGGCCTGTCCATAAGTCGGAAAGCAGAGCCTGGGGTTGAAAGCTGCCTTGCAAAGGCACAGGCAAGTTCTTAGGCACTACTTGGTACCACATAGGCAAACCAAACTAAGAGAAATTTTAGCTTTTTTAAGGGCTTTAGATCTTACTCTGTAAATTTAAATAATGAGAAAAGGACCCATCCAATTCCTAGGAAGTTTGTAAACCTCTGGAGGAGGTTTGAACGGTATCAGTCCTGGCACTTAACAGAGAGCAGTGTCCCAATACTAAAATGGATTCTGAAGGTGGCATTTTCTGTTCCTACTGCCTGTCACCAAATTGCCACAAGACCAAAATTCCTGGTCATTGTCAACCTGCCTCATGGAGTTTCAGAGTTCCTTCTGTGCCTGCACTGATTCCTCACAACTTCACATCACCAGATGGTTGACACTTTGCTGAGGCATTCAAGGCTGGTAATTAATAATCTCATATGACTGTTCCTTGGCTTCATTGAGGCCTATGAGCAATTCCTGCCCATGTACCACTTCCCCTGTGTTTGTTTCCTTGGGTTTCCAGGCAGTGCTGGTTGCACTGAGATATGTGGCAAGAGATGGCAGCTGGTTGCAGGTAATCCAGGTGTTACCAGACGTGCACTAAGGCATGAAGGATTGCCTAAGCCAAGCTTGTCTCTCTCAACTCATGGCTGGAAACACAGCAAAGCAGTGGACTGTGGTCTGTGTTCGCTTCTGCAGCTTTTGGCCTGGATAGGAGATTGTAGCCCTGGGAGAGCACCTGAAAACCCGGGTTTATCCACAGTGAGGGAGGGCAGTACGTCAGGGTAATTACTCTGAAATGTTCTACTCTAAACAGTAATGGTGTCTTAGATTAATGGCTTCAGATGTGATGTAGTGGCATAAAAAGCCTGCAGGTCCAGAGAGAATCCAGATGGGGGAGAAGCATGAGTCCTTGGGTATGAGGTGGAGCACAGTGAGATGGTGTGAGGTATGTGGGTGTTTACAAATGTAAACTCCTGGTTACCCGAGGAGCCCAGCTGTAACAAAGGTTTTATTATTAAAAACCTGGCCTTGACATATGTGTTCCCCCATCCAAAGGTGAGGAGATATTTGCCAGAAAGTCACAGAATGCAGAATACTGAGGAATGTGGCTGAGTTGGAGTTGTCCCATCTGCAAGACTTGTATGACTCGGAGGGGCACTTTCCCGGCTGAGAATTTCCAACTCCATCCCTTGTGCAACTCCATTACAAAACTGTCAGATGCATGGTGCTATCACCTGTGGGGAAGGATCAGGAGCTAGTCTGAGCCGCATTTGCTTCACATCCTGGGCTTTAATATAGAAATAATGAATGGGTTCTCATGAACTTCCATGGGCTGGAGATTTGTGGAGGATGAATCAGGATTATGTGCTGCCTGCCACATATACCCTGCAGCTAAACATACAAAAAGTAAATTCACTTAGAAGCTTAAATTGCCTAAATAGTAGAATGAATAGTATATGAAATTAATAGATTAGGATGTACTACTACTCCATGGGAAATGGGCAAGTACCGTGATCCCTATTCTGAAGGTAGTGACAGAAATATGAGTAGCTGATGCTGGGTGTCTGTTTCCTGCATGTTTGCTTCAGACACCAGTGACCTGTTTTTCCACAGATGTGATGTACCAGTAGCTCCTAATTCATGAACAAACATGGAGCATCAGCAGCTGGAGTGCAGCAGGTTCATGTCTCAAAAAGGGCAGACAAAACTGCCGCTTTTAGAAAAGAGAGATTGCAAATACCTGCATCTTCCAGAGAAGCATCTGTCTCTGCATTCTAAATTCATAGCTTTTACCACTTTTGTGTGACTATTCTTGAGACAACTAATCAGAGAATGCTCTAAACTGATCAGAACTGACAACTGATCAGAACTGCTGAATGCTCTAAAAAGCATTGGATTGCCTAAACGTGGCATCTGAGCTCCTCTTGGCTTCTGTAAACCCATTCTGATGTCTGATTTGTCTCCCAGGCTTGATTTAGCCCAGTCCTTGGGGCTCACTCAGCTCCAGGTGAAGACGTGGTACCAGAACCGTAGGATGAAGTGGAAGAAAATGGTGAGTGGGTCCTTGTCATTTCTTCATGGCTCTTAAAATACTGACTGCAAAGAACAGAATTGGAAGCTGAACACAGTGGAATGACTTGTGTCTATTTATACCAAATTTTGTTTTATTCCTAAACATTTTTCACAGAGATGGTCTCTTTTTTTAAAGTGTTCATACTGCGGCATATGTGATGGGTTAGAGGGGACCAAAGGCAGTAGGAGGAGAACAAAGCAAAGGGGTGAAAGAAATGAGAATAGAACTGAGGGAAGAAGTAAAATATCTCTGTCTGTATTTTTGACATTCGTGTGATCTCAGTGCTTCTGGGACTGGTTTTGTGCATAGACAAAAAAGATTGTGTTGCTCTATGGAAACAGAGTTGTTTTGAGAGCTAATAGCATTAATTTTTGCTTCTTATATCTTCCTTTCACCTTTCACTTATTCTCATCTTCATGATCCTTTTCCAGTTAAAATGTGTTTTTTTTTTTTAATGAAGGACAGCCACCCAATAAATGCTGGTGGGAACATGATGCTGTGACATTGTCTAGGGGAGGTGTCCATGTTTTCTGATTTGGGAGAGGAGATACAGTTCTAGGCTGCTTCTTTGGATGTACGTGGCACCGGCAGAAGTTACTGCCACTTCTAACAAGTTTGGCTTTAGCTTGGATATAGGTCCTTGGCTGGAGTGTCTTGTTGCTGCAGAAATGGTGTGAAGAGAGAGGGACATTAGACATAGGAACAGGAGTCTGAGACCAGCAGAGTTCAGAATCCTGACAGCTCCTCTCTTTGTCCAGGTGTTGAAGGGTGGACAGGAAGCTCCAACGAAGCCCAAAGGCCGTCCAAAGAAAAACTCCATTCCCACCTCGGAAGAGATTGAAGCAGAGGAGAAAATGAACAGCCAGGCTCAGAGTCAGGTGTGGGAGGCACCTCGAGCTTCTGAGGAGCCAAAACTAACAGAGGAGAACCCAGAAGAAGTCCCGCTGGAGACAGAGAAGTGTCCAGAACATATACCAGAGCCTTCCTCAGAGGAAACCACACCATTAAGTTAAAAGGGAGAGAAAGGAGGGGAAGAGGGGAAAAAAAAAAGATAAAAGAGAAAAATCAAAACCAAATATATATATATGTATATATATATATTTAAATATGTATGTAATGGTGTGTGTGTACATATATATATAAATATATATATATATATATATATGTATGTAGACCTTGTGTATAAGTCTAAAGATTGGTCACTTTGTGCCTTTGGGAATCAGCCATCATGGGCCAGGTGGAACAAAGACATCTAGTGGGAGTGGTGCCAGCCTGTTCCTCTGGCAGGCGCCTGAGCCTTCCTGTGGAGAGGGCTGGGGCAGGACATATTCCCAGGGAAAGCCACGTCTAGAACCCCAAGATAGCTTCTTGAGAAGCCCAGGGCTCTCCCAGACAGTGGGAGGCAGGTGTGTGCCTGTGTCGGAGGGTCAGTGTGTTCCCTTTGCTTTATCCTCACCTTGTGTGGTGCCAGAGGACAAAGAGCTTGGCCTGGGCTCAGGGATAGCTGAGGAAAGGGAGCTCTGACAGCACCATTTCCTCATGTAACCAGCACTTAATTCTGTTAGGGATGGGCCCGACTTAAACAATTTTAGGAAACAACTCAGACCCCCAGGCTTGCTTTGACCCGGTTAAGATCAAAGCTTCCGAAGGGAGATCCATACCTGGGTCAACTCCGATTGCCTCTCCTTGGGTGGTTTGGGTGCTGTGTCTGTGAATTTGCAGTGATGTGGGATAAAACTTGGAATGAAGTGAGTATTTGGATATACGTCTGCTCCAAAAGTTTCTGGGTACTTGGATCTGGGACTTTTGCTTTGGGCCCACTTCTAATTTTTCTAGGGATTTTTTAAAATAAACTGTTAAATATTTTCAGGGTTTGGGGGAAATGATGGATTTCCAAAGTTGCTGCAGGAAGTTGGCATTTGTTTAAGATGTGTGCCAAGAAAAGATGTGCATCATGTTTCATATAGTCTTGTTAAGGGTTCATTTTGCCCAAAGGCTGCAAGAGATGTATTAAGATAACCTTTATTTTTTAATTAAAAATAAAATATATAAATCAAAGAGTTGTTGTTGTTGTTTCTCTTCCAGAGATTCTCATCTCAGAATATCCGGCAGGGCCTTTTCTGGAATAGGTTTTTCTGTATCAACAAAATCCAGAGGAAATTGAAATCATCAGATTTTCCTTAACATCACTGCACAACACGCCCTGTGTAAACTATTTGTAGCACTTGCTAAGAGAGGTGAAGCTGTTGTAAATGCTAAATTGTCACTGGGTGAATGTGTCAGAATAAGGGCACTATTTTCTGTCCCCTCCTTCAGTTTTGGACACACATTCAGTGGCTTTTTTTGGGCCCTCTGAAGTTGATTTCTGACTATCCCTTTTCTGGGATGGCAAGGATTTACACACAGATCTCAAACGGCTTATCCAAGCAGTGTTGAGGGGGGAGAAAGGGATTCCTTTCTCCCCAGTTTCTTGCTCAGTGATGTTTGGAAGTGTCTGATTCCAGCTCTGCATTAGCTCCGTGTTGCCTTGGGTAACAAAAAATAGGTATTTGGTAAAGGATTTGTGAAGTTTATTTTCATGGTTGAGTGTCCCAGCTTGGCAAGACTTTTCCACAGCTGCCATGGATCAAACCCTGTTGTTTGTTTTACCATCCAGTTAGTGACTGCAGATGGACTTTAAACTTGAAAATGGTTTTCAGAAAGGTAAAGATAAATAAGTCATATAAGCCTTTTAGCTTCTTTTTTTCTATGTCACAGTGAACTAGAAATGGGATTAAACATTTCCCTCTTGCCTGTTCTGTTGGAAACACAGGCTGTGAACTGCAAAGTTTTTCCTCTGCCATTAAATGCATCAAAATTTAGTTGTCTTTGAACATTTTTCTTTCCACGGAGCCCTGACATGCTCGTGGCAGCCCCAGTGAGAGGCAAAGGTGGTGAGGCAGGATTTTGCTTCTTGTCTGGAGTTATGAAGCGATGTCTGAGTTGTTACACATTCTTTATCTGTGGATGTCTTTTTTTTCCTCTCCTTTCCAGAACTGTGCACATCTATTGGACTAGAAACAACATCTAATTTTAAAAGGCCTATGGCCTGTTTATACAGGAATTAGATCAGATGGTCTATGAAATCTGTAATCAACCTCTGTTGTTCTTGGATAGTGGCATCAGCACTCCTATCTCCACAGACAATATTTCCACAGGTCTCAAATGCTGCACTACTCAGGGAGACTGGAGAGAGCAACTGAGTGGAAATCATTTGTCGATTAATGAGTTTCACCATCAAGCTGCAAAAAAACTCGGCAAGAGTTTTTACTCAGTTTCTACTCAACTGAATCAAATCAATTTGATTAAATCAAATTTCATGTGCAGATGATTCTAGAAACAAAAAGCTGACTGTCAGGAAAGGCATCAAAGATATTTCAATTTGTTTGAGTCAAAGTGAAATATTTTGTAATGAATCTGTTCTCTTCCAGGCCACATTGGACAGGGCTTGGAGCAACCTGGGATAGTGGAAGCTGTCCCTGCTCATGGCAGGGGCTGGGACTGGATGAGGTCTAGGGCCACTTCTGACCCAAACCAGCCTGGGACTTTTTTAAAGGGAAAAAAACCCCATTCAGCGATGTACTGTAAACACAGCATTTTGAAACTTCAGTATTTTCTTCAACCAAAAGGGTTTTTATAAAATGGATAATGCAGATGCACTTGCTGGGTTTTTTTACAGTTGGTACCCAGTTTGGATTTGTTCAATTTGAAGAATACTGACAGATTTAAGTAACAGTGTGGGGAAATAAATATAGACATATATATAGAAATATAATTTCTTTGCCCTGAGATAGGAAATGGTGTGTGATGTTTCTTTGCTGTCCAATAAAATGGGTAAGTATGAGAATACAAAATTTACAAAAATTTTAAGGATAGGTTTTTAAGTCTCAAGGAAAGCAAAGCTGGCCATTTTCCAACAAAGGGTAAAGTAAGTTCTACAAAACGGCATTTCCCACTTCCGAGATGAAAATAATTGTTTCTGACTCAGCCCCACTTTACAGTGAGAACAGTTCCAGTGAATTTTATTTTTTTCCCCTTGTTAATCCCATTCTAAGCACTTAGGAATCAGTCTGGATAAAAATGCAATTCTCTTGCTGTCTGGGCTAGTTTTTCATGAGTCCAGAAGACACTGAAGATGTTTTTGTTCCTCTTTTGGCTGAGGAGCAATCTTAACATCTTATTTTTCAACATAATTATTTAAGTGCAGAATTAGCTCTCAAAATGCTCTCTGCTGCTATTCACACTGAATGACTTTCATTGATAATCCCTTGAGTGATCATGGAAAGCACATTCAGAACATATTTGGATGAAGAGAAAACAGATTGAAGAAATGTGGAAACCATTTACATTTGCAACTGGAATAAAATTACAAATTCTAGGAGAATTGAACATAGGGATCCCAGCTGCTGTTGAGAGGCAAGTGCTCTTTTCCTCTTGTTCTAAGGTGTTTTCTACTTTGGGCTTATTTTTGGTCTGGTCACTGAAATGCCAAGAATTGAGTGACTCTTCCACTGGCTTTGGGCTGAATTGGGTTTGAAGGCTGGGCTGGGATTTAGCCCTTAACTGAAGATGTGGGCTGAAAGTTGGGTTTGCCTTCTGCCCCTAAGACCCAGGAAAAACAGCACAACCCTGATTTTAGGCACCTGAGGAGAAACACAAGGGAGCTGCTCCCTGAGGAAATCTGCAGAGTCTCATCCTCACCCCCAGTGACAGGCAAGGGCTGCCCAGGGGCCCTTGGGCCAGCCCTAGAGATGGTTTTATTCATTTAAAAGCCTCTTGACTGTTGTATCTCTCACAATCTGCTGCCCCAGGACTGCTCATTGCTCATCTCAGAAATCTGACCAGAGACAAGAGCCCTTGGGATTGAGCCCTAATGATGTTCAGGGGTATTTGGCTTCCAGTCCTAACAGAAAGGAACAAGCCTCGATGTCAAAATCCCAACTCCCCTACAGGGATGGGAGTGCTCATATCCGGAGTTCTGGCTGGGACCCACCTTTTATTGTACCCACTTCTGAGATAATTTTGCAAAGCTCTGAGCTCATCCTGCAGGATGGTTCCCCCAGGTCCCAGCAAGGATGAATAAGGAAAGAAAAAAAATTTATTCATTTAACTTCAGCCCAGCACAGAGAAATTTGGTTTTTGAGAGTGTTTTCAGTTTTCCCCATCTCAATCATCTTTCCTCAGCAGCAAATGGAAAAGAACAGTACAAAAGAACAGACTGAAAAAAAGAAGAGGGAAAGAGTTGAAAGAAAAAGCAGAGGGAAGAGCTTACTGCATCAACCTACATTAAAAAATAAAAAACTAGGAAGAAAAGTAGTAATGGTAAAAAGTCGACCTCTTTTTGGACAGACGAAGCACTAATTCTGTGAAGAGATATTTTCCTGTGGTTTAGCTATATGTGCAAGGTTGATGAATGACAAGCATTTTCTCTTTCCTTTTAGGCACTATAAATTAAAACGTAGCTGGATAAAGAACATTTCTTGGATCAGACTTAACCTATGATACAGGATTTGGGCCCAAGTCACAAAGCCAGAGGTTTGGTCAAATCTAGGTCCTGTAGAATCTTAGATGTTGGGCATGAATATCCTGTAAGAACCACGCTCCTCTCTCTTCCCAGGATCTAGTACTACCAGGTAGCATTTATCAGGTTTTATTGTAAACTGAAGAATAGGTGGTTTAGGGGCATCAATCTTTGGAGCACAATCGTTTTCCATTATTATATTGTAGCTGCAATTTAAATTTTTTATATTAGTCATATTTAGTTAAAATTACTCTATAAAAACTGGCAAAAAAACAAACCTACCCAACCTGTGCCTTGTCTTGTGTCTAGGAATCCACCACTGGATACAAGCTTTAGACTGTGGAATTTAAGTCCCTGAGGGTGATTTTCAATGCAGGGATTTGAACCCTAAAATATAAATATATTTTTCCCTGGCAGAAATAGGTTGTCTGGTTGTTGTTTTTGTTTAAACCAGACACCCTGTGGTTTCTAGGCTTTCCCCATTAATTCCAGTCCCTTCCTGTATTATAAACCTTCCTGAATGTAGTGTCCCAGTGCAGTGGAATTATAGTCACTGCTTGAAAGGAAGCCTCTGGATCGGCTAGGATCCATGGGTAAAATGATCCTCTCCCAAAGGGAGAAGTGTGAGCAGCTGCCACTGCCACTGGAACCCCTCCAGGCTGCTCTGACAGGTCCCTTCACTGTTGGAAAAACTGGAGCTCTTGTTTTGTCCAATAATTGAGAGTAGTAAAAAGTGTTACTCACTAGGAGAAGTTCCTAAAATCATAGATAGCCTGCCTTCTTGCATGTACATGGGATTGGAAACTTTCCCTCCAGAGATTGCTGAGGAACAAACTTATCAAGGTAAAATTTCAGGAGCCAAAATTTCCTGGGCAAGAAGGTGGTGGAGGCTGTCAAGCACTAACAAGAGCAGAGGAAGGTGATGGTACCCCTTGGGCAAATGCTTCTAATATTTGTGTAAACCAAAGGAACCAAACCCTTGTAGAGAAAACAACAGTGTAATATTGCAGGCCTTCTGTAATATTGTGGAATATATGCTTCCCACATGGACCACTAATGCCCTTCCCAAGCAGGAACCAGCCTTGTCAGGTGGAGAAGGTTCTGATTTCCTGGACACTTCAGATTTCACCCTACTCACCACACCCAATGCCAGCTCTCACTTAATCTGAAGTAAAACCTTCATTAGTTATATCAGAGCTGCAATACCCAATTCTGATGCTGATCCTTGCAGACCATGATGAGTTCAGGCAGGTTTGGTGAGGACAAAGAGTACAAGGCACCCTGAAGGCCTGAAAGGAGTCACATAGGCTGTCAAAGAAAGGGGAATAAGTTAAAGCAGGTCTGAGAATTGTCTGAAATCAGTCATGTCCTGCCATTTATGCTAGAAGGAGCTCATTGTGAGAAAGCTTTCAGCAGCATCCCTTCCTGTCCCAGCTTGGGTGGCTGAGCAATGTCACCTTGTAATTACAGTGCAATAGTAGTACTCTTACTTACACTTACTCTTATTAAAGTAATGGGAAAAAAGAGGAGTAAACTATAATGAAAACCAGCAGGGCTCCATCCTTGAGGCTGCTGGGTACAAACCCTGCAAATTTTTGTGGCTTTCAAGAACTTTTTAGCAAGCCAACATTGAGGAAGGGGCTTTATTTGTAAAGCTAGGTGACATAGCTCCCTTGGTGTTTTCCTGGTGCCTCTAGAAAATTCACATTATCCTGTAGGTCTAGGTAGCTCAATGAGGAGCAAACAAGCTGAAAGTGGTAGATTAAAAGGTCAGAGGCTGGGACTTCTTGCTCACAGTGATTCTGCTGAGCGATGGTGGCACCAGATCAGTGAGGAGACACTTCTCTATCATCTGTCCTTCTCCCTGGCATGTCAGTGTGTGTACAAGCCTTGGTGCTTTGGGTCCAAGGTCCTGCCTGGAGGAATGGGAATTTCCATCTTCTTAGGGACCTTTGGATTGCCCATAATTCTGCCTTTCTTCCCAACCTTCTTACCTTGGACACTTCCTGATCAATGCTGCTCCCACAGGAGATCCTTTGGGCTTTGGCAGCTGGGGAATTGCACCTCCTGGGGTCTGCAGAGCTGTGATCCACCAATGCTGCTTGGTTTAGAGTAGTAGACACCTGAGTGCTCTCAAACCACAGGCTGCCACACCAGGTCTGATTTTCCACATCCAGAACAACTGTTCTCTTTTTCCTGTGCTGTGCCCATCCCTGGATTGGTGTGGGAGGATAAGAAGAATGTTCCTGCAGTCTCAGAGGACTGATCCCTGTCAAACAAGGGATGCAGAGCATCAGCTCTCTGCAGACCTCAAAGAGAACAGAGCTCTAGAGTCTGGGCCACCTAGGGAGGGAGAGCAGCTTTCCATGCTGGCATTTGCCCAGAGAAGCTGCTTCATGGTGAAAAACAACAACAGCTAATCCATAACGTCACCTGCTCCTCCACATGGAGATATTTCTATTATTTGGGTGGGGAGTGTGACTCAGAGAAACTATTTCTTCTCCTGTCTATGCTTTTCATTACTGGAAAGACAATGGCATTTCTCCTGTTTCATTTTGTGTTTTGTAGGATAATGAGGCTGATAATAATTAACCCTGATAATGGGATTAAAAGCCCAGACTGGGGATAACCCGTCTTATTCTCCATGTGCCTCAGTGAATATCTACCTCTGAGGTAATGATTAGATCTGTTCCTGCAGTGCAAAGTCACCATCTTGCACAGTGAGATGAAGATGTCAGAGAGCAGAGGATGGCTTGGCGTTTGTTCCAAGCTCTTGCCAGGAAGGAGGGCTCAGCTCATTTCCGAAGCATCAGGCAGTCCTTTAGCTGCTAATTCTGAAGTTCATTGTTCCCCTTCCCCAGGTCCTGCCCCTCTCCTTGTGCCATGTTATCACCCTGGGATGAGCAAGAGCCCCTGAACTTGATCTTCCCCTCCACAGAAACCGACTGGAAGCTGTGGAACTGTCTTCCCAAAGAATGCTCACCCTGGCTCCCAGCCTTGGGCTGGATTAGGCCAAGTGTGCTGACCTTTTGGGCACAGCATGGAGCCCATCTGCTCTGGCAGCAATTTGGGAGCCCGAGGCAGCGGAGTGAGATTTTCATTATTTACTCAGTACCCTGGGCATCTTAAGTGGGACATGGGCCTGGAACAAGGGCCAAGATAAGGCTTTAAAGTCAGAATTTGAGATATTTTGGGAGAAAAGCTGATTTTGGAGCAGCAGATAATGCTCCCTCTGAAGGTACTGAGCTCTTTAGAGGGTGTCACATATTTCTCCTTGCAGCCCTGGTCCCCCAAAATCAGGAGTTATTGCACATCCAGTCCCTGGCCTGCAAAGGCAGAATGCTTTTCTTTCAGAAAACCAAAGCTTTCTACATTTTAGCTCTTTTTCTAGATCTTGCTTTTAGCAAAGAAACTGAGTTCCAGTTGTGCACAATAAATCTGGAGCAGGTGAACAAGGGAGTATTGCCAAACCATTGGTGCTCCCTAAGTGCTTCCCAGAGCCAGGTGTCCTCTTCAGAGGATCCTATTTTGATCAGTTTCATTTCCTGCTTGTTCTTCCTAGCAGCTCACATTGATTAAACTCGGTGTAGTTACAATAACAACAGAGCAGGAAACAGATGCTTGTGAAACAGAACACAAATATTTCCCTTTTACCTGTGCAGGTTCTGTGTATGTAGTACTGGGGTGCCGTCGCAAGCTGGTATCATGGCAGGAGAAAAAATGATTAGCAGGGTTGTTTGGGTTACAAGACCAAGTTGTTGCAATTCCCTGTTTGTTCATACTTTCTCTTTCATAAATATTTCTGTCTCTCTGTTTAAATCGACAGAGATTTAAACAAATCTCTGTCAATTTGTTTAAAAACAAATCGAGGGGGGCTTACTGTTCTCCTTCTCTTGGAAAGCTGTTGCAGAGGTCATTTCCTGTGGCAGCCCTTCATTAAATATTCTGTCGAAGCCTCTGTGTGTCCCATTTCACAGCCTTTTATTTTTCCCTGGCATTGTCCACCGCCATAAGCAGTTCTCTCTCTCTGCTGATTTTCTGCTCAGGTATTTAAAGCTGGGGATCAGATCTCCATATAATCTTCATCCTGTCAGGCACTTGGAGGCTTGTCCTATGAGATAATCTCCTTCCCAGGATCACTGCCATATCCTTTTGCTGTTTCTGTTCCAGGCTAGATTTATCTTTCTTGAACACAGGTGATGAAAACCATACACACTGCTGTAGTGAAGATCTACAGCAACATCTTCTCCAATCCAGATATCTCATCTGGCTCATTTTGGAGTTAAAATGGTGGGGTTTTTTAAGGTGGGCCACTTCATTTTGGTAGCCAGAAACCTCATTTAATCATTCAGTGATTACCACATGTTTTTCTTCTGCCATATCTCATTTCTCAATCTCCTGTTTTTGTGCCCGTTGTACAATTCCTTTGGCAATGACAATCTGACTCATCTTTTTGTCATCAGCAAACTCTGATGGCTCAACTCCTCTTTTACTGCCCAGGATTTTAATTAAAGACTTATAAAATTAATCCCAGTTGGAATCCTAAACAACTATGTTAATAAACTTCCTTGAGCCCACTGGCCTCTCTGAACACGTTTTGCTTTTATCTCCAGCCACCACTGGATCCTCTCATACAAGCCCTGCTTTTGTTAGTGAAGATACCTCTTCCCTTTGAGAAGTGGAGAATCCATATAAACTGCTGGTGGATGATATTTCCTTTGTCTAGAAAATACATTATCTTACTGAAAAGAGTTTAGCCTCAGCAAAATATTTTCAGATTATCCCATTTCCCTGTATCTCTACTGCTTTATTTTCCTAAGCTGTTAAAATCAAATTTTCTTCCCAATTCTTAGATATAGGTGACAATTTTTCATACTAACTTGGTTTATTAAAATCTTTTCTCTGGGGTTTCTCTGATAAATCATCTTGCTTGTGATAGATTAGTTTCTTACAGGATTGTTGTAGCTCCAAATTTTTCACCTGAACTTCCCTCCAAGTCCTGCTTTCAACAATGTGAGGATTTGCATTCACTTTACCTATATGCAGTTTTTAATTTCATAAATGCAAATCTTGCTTCCCATGAGCATGGAGATGTCCTTTGTCTAATCCAGGAGGTTCCAGTGGATGGGGACACCTGCATGGAGAGATGGATCTGCATCGTTCACAGCAGGTCTGTGCTACCAAATACAGAGCACCCAGACCTGTAACCTGCAGCTGTAGCCCAGCCCTGTTTCCTGTGAGAATTCAAAGGTCAGGCAAACAGGGGAGGGAAAGGGAAGCAATGCCGCTCAATACCATTCTAAACAGTTTTAATGACAGTGGCCTTTCATACCTACCAGTGGGGTTTTTAAAATGTTTTAGCTGTCTGCCATTGTTAATTTTTTTTCCTCTCATCTTCTCTGTTTATTTTTGTTGCAGATTTATTAGGTACACTGTTAAGTGCCATTTAGCTTTGCAGAACTGTCATTGCCAGCACTTTATGAATGGGATCATTCACTGACAAACTATTTAAACACTAAAAGGGGGAAAAATTTACTGCTCCAGGTCAGTGAAGAAGCCAAGATAAACTGAAACTCAGCTGTGTTTCTCCTTGAATACAGGAATATGATGAAGGTGCTCAGAGTTTTCTTTAATGTATTCGCATCCTTAATTTATCATCACACGTCAAATAGAATGTCACACTGTTTTGCAGTACTACTTTTCCTAAAATAACTCCTTTTTTTTTTTTTCTGACAGTTTGCAAGAGCCCAGAGATCTAAAAATATGGCTAAACAGGCAGTCACACACCAGCTAATTAAGGATATGGGTAAGCTGTAACTGGTCGTGCAGGCACTGACAACCAATTCTAGGCAAGGAAGTTTTCTCAATAAATAAAAAGTGAGGAGAGTTCTGTGGATCAAATGCCTGGATGTGGGAGTAGATCTCTTTTCATAACCTTGAAAAAAAATCTTACTATATTTTAATATTGCTGACCCAGTGCTTTCAAAAGTGCAGAGTGGTGTGTTCTTTCTTTGGCCAGTAGATTCACAGGAATTCCTCACGGTGAGGGTGGTTAGGCCCTGGTACAAGCTGCCAACAGAAGCTGTGGCTGCCCCTGGATCCCTGGAAATGTCCAAGGCCAGGCTGGACGGGGCTTGAAGCCACCTAGTGTCCCTGCCCATGACAGGGGGTAAAATGAGCTTTAATTCCTTTCTAAGACAAAGCATTCTGGGATTCTGTGCTTCTGTATATCAGAGCTGGACCTTTCTCTTGGTCACTTGTTCCACCCATGGAGCCTGGTATTAATTCTATGGGTCAGAATGGTTGTTACAAGTCGTTATCTTTGTCCTCCAGTCTCCTAGCCCAGGGAAGTCCTGCAGGAAGCTGTGCTTGCTATATTTTCCTCACTCCTCTTGCAAGGGAATTGTCTTCCTTTTTTCTTTTTTTTTTTTTTTTTTTTTTTTTTGGTGTGTGTATGAAGCTAAAATNTTTAGCCTTTTAATGTATATAACCTTCAAACAATGGTGCAAGATTGTTTGTTTGCTTATGTGATTTCATGTGTTTAATCATGTCCTTCACATCCTAATCTTTCAGAGCTGTCTTTAATTCCTTGGGAGTGTGTAAATATACATTTATGTGTGCGTGTGTGACTATAGGTTTGCAGAAGGGCTGGATGAGCCCCAGGAGCACAGCCAGTGGGGACTGTGGGGTGTTGAGTGAGGGACCAAGGTGGCCTCAGGTTTCCTGGCTCTCACGTCTCTGACACTCTGACCCTCTGAATTCCACTATTTGTTCCCAAGTGAAATTTTCCTCTCTACCTGATCCCAGGATACTGCCAGGCTTGCAGCTCATTATACATGGAAGGACCGAGCTGTATTGTAAACTTGATGAAAGTGACAATTCTATATCTTTTTCTCCAGCAGTTCCACATTGCTGTGGAAGCTTTTTGACTAATCCACTCAGATTTGGAGTTAATCCTGCTGCACTTGGAATATTTGTGAGTAGGTATTTGAGAGATTTAAATGGACACCACTAAGCCCTATGGGGTTTCATTTCTTAACATACCTTAGAAACTATATCTGTGGAGGAAGATGAGACACAAAGGCTTCTCTTTTTTTTTT
>VWZN01007203.1:229466-245323 GCA_013396955.1 Regulus satrapa | reverse complement strand
TTTTTTTTTTTTTAAGCAATCTGCTTTGATTTTACTCTTTACAGGGTGAAATCAAGAAAACAAGAACTACATGGCCATGATTTTAATGCTTTGACAACTTTAGTTAATGCAGGACTTCTAAGTTAGGAAAAGTGCCCATTTTACAGATACAGAAATAAAAGGCACATAGAGATTAAACACAGTTCTCAAAATAACAAAGACAAAAGTGGCAGGAGTGCAAAGCCCAGGGATCCTCTCTGAGAGCAGTAAGAGTATGGACATGACTTCAGCTGCTCACAAGAAATGTATTTTAATTCCTTTGAGATGCTTTGACTGGAGTTTCTCTTAAATTCTCCCAAATTTATGTGCTTTTGGTGCACTGGAAAATACTTTAACAGCCTTTATTTTTACCAGCTGCAATTCAGCAGGTGCAGAACGGGAGCAAGCTGGAGAATGCAGGTCTGGAGCTGTATCAGGACACCCCATAGTCAAGTGGAGTTTGCTCTTAGGGGTGATCTGGGAAGGCACCCAAAACTGAGTGTCAATAAAGTTACCCATGTACTCCTGTGGGGTTGTTCTTCAGTGCTGGAGAGGTTCAGGGTGAAGCCGCCAGCTCTTCATGTCTGAAGGTGGATCTCCACCCCCAGTGAAACCTCAATCGGCTCTGGTGTCCAGTTTGGGTCTGAGCCACTTCTGACACCACAGGTCCCACCACTGTGTTGCTGTAACGCACCTCCAGATCACCTTGTCAGTCACGTTCTTGAGTCCAATGAGCCAGTATCAGTGGATTTCACCAGGATTTAATGGATTCAATGTCGTAATTTCTTGGTGGAAGTTGCTAATGATTTACACAATTTTGTTTCTCCTCCAGTTTTGGTTGGTGACTGGTTCGCTTTGTCAGATTTTTGTTGCTTTTATGGTATGCAAAATATGAGCCCTTTCAGGACTGACCAATCAAAAGGTGAGGGAATGAACTTTTTTCTAATTTTTATTTTTCTAAATTAAAGCAGATATTTTTATTTTTGTTTTGATAGTCTGTTGGGCAATGCTACACAACAGCTTGACACATTTTTTTCCTTTGAATGGGCTTCATCCCACCTGACTTTGACCATCTTAAAGTTTGTTGTTAAATCTGATCTATCTCCTTCCATCTGTGGTCTGTGTGGAGAATGAGACAATTTATCCTGTCTCCTGCAGAGGGGAATCATTCTCTGGAGACACCAGTAAATATACACAGAGCTAAGATCCTTTCCCTAATCTCCTTCATGTTTCTAGTGAACAGCTGAAGCCACCAGACCTTGATTTGCATGGAAATTGATGATCAGTGGGCATTTTTAGCAAAAGCAGGTGTCTTAGGGTTTGTTTTTAGCTGAAGACTAACAAAGAATGGTCTAGGGGAAGGTGTCCCTGCCCATGGCAGGGCATTCACTTAGAGGGTTTTATGGTCCCTCCCAACCCTAAGCAGTCTGTGGAAATGGAGAATATGGAGTAGTAGGGAATATTCAGAAAAGTGGCTGACTCCAATGTGTCCAGCCTGTGTCTTACTGCCAAGGGGAATATGAGGAG
The DNA here is from genome assembly GCA_013396955.1 of Regulus satrapa. Classification (NCBI taxonomy): domain Eukaryota; kingdom Metazoa; phylum Chordata; class Aves; order Passeriformes; family Regulidae; genus Regulus; species Regulus satrapa. The sequence continues at coordinate 243,778 of VWZN01007203.1, read as the reverse complement.
CAGCTCGGATGGATGCAGAGCAATCTTTCCTTCTTTTCCTGACCTCCAGCAGCTGCCTTAACCCTGGTACGTGACACCATATCTGCCTTCCAAATGCTCCGTACTCCTGGCTGTAATGACTCTAGGTATCATTATCCACAGAAATTACACTTTGGCTCTTTTGTTTCAGAAGCATCATGTGGCAGGGAGTCCTGCATCCTCATTACACTCTCAGTACCCTCTCCTCTCATCCCTCCTGTGCCGATCTGCTTCTTGTTCATCAAGGATGGGGACAAGGACGTGCCCTGGGCAACTCCTCGCATGCCTCTGGGTCCCAAGTCCTGCCCTCCTTCCTTCACCTGACACTGCGTCCTTGTGCTGTCAGTGGGTAAAGAGGAGAATTAAACCCATCATCTCTGTAACTGCTAGGGTTCATAATTAATAAAAATCAATTTTTATGCAGTTTTTTTTCAGGACCTCTTAGCACTTTATTGTATTGTCAGATGTCACAGTGAAAATGGGTGATCTCGCTGAACAGGCTGTGAGTGGTGATGTTGTGCTCAGCCTTTGTTTTTAACTTGGGGAAACAGCAGAGAAATTGAGGATGCTTACTGAGGTAACAATTAGCTGCTGTTAGAGCCATTCCATTTGGAAGTTTTCCCCCATGCTCAGGCTCAGGGGGTTTGAATGGAGGCAGTGTGAACATGGCTGAGGCTGTACAAAACCTTTCATCACAGGGCTGGGCTGTGCCAAGTCCCCTCCAAGAAGGGCACTTGTACTGTCAGGGAGTTCATCAGCTCTTGGGCTCCAGTCAGAAAAAAAGAGCTGCAATTGCATCTGCCAGAGAATTGCGTCTTTGAGGACAGGTTGTCCTCCCTAATGAGCATGATACTTTTTTTTTTTCCCCCCATTTAAATCTGAAATGACATGCATCTCATTTTTAAATCTACTGGATTTTCCCTAATGGAGAGGAGGGATAATGGAGACATCAGGGGAGATGTTTTAACAGTGCAGCTAATTGAGCATGGAGAGTGTGCCCAGAGTATGGTGGAGTTTCCATTACTGGAAATACTGATATCCAGGGTAAATTTCTCTTCTTAAGTCTCCTTCCTTTAGTTAAAATTAATTTTGGGTTGTATTGCAATTAAGATGAAAAGAGGGGATCACACTGGTTCCCCCTCATGGTGTTACATTGCCTCCGAGCCTGGCACTGCTGGGATAACAACGACTCTTTAGGAAAAGGATTGGGTAACTCCCAGGAGCCGATGGATGCTCTCAGCTGGGTCTATGGGCAGTCTTAAGCCCCATGTGTGGTAGGGGAACCACAATTCCTCTTTTCTGCAGAATGGCCCAGAATTTCTGCAATGAGAGAGGCTTAATCCTGTCTTGGCATTGCACTTGTTTTGGGCATGCCACCCTGGCAATCTTGCATTATAAACAGAGGCAGCAGGATTGCCAAAATCACAGGCAAGGAGCATTTCAGGCCTGTGATGTGGTGTCACCATATGTGAATCTGCCAAGGATGAGGAATGGATGGCACAGAGCTCTTCTCATCTTCAGCCCCAAGCACGGCACATTTCCATCAGGTTTCCAGGATCAACAGCAGGAAGAAAAGAGGGAATGGACAGACATCTGTAGATAGGGCAGACAGGAATGATGGAAAATACAGAGAAGGCAGCATCTGTTATTATTCAGGTTTGTATCTCACCCATAACGATATTTCCAGAAAAAAAAAAAAATCATTTATAAATTAATTATCTTTCAACATCCAGTTTCCAGAATTCCAGCACCCAAGGCCTGGAGTTTACAGCTGAAACACTGACAGGTTTATGAAGTTTATTAGCCCAGCTGGTCAGAGCACAGTGCTAATAATGCCAAGACTGCATGTTCAATCCCAGTATGGGTTATTTGCTTAAGAGTTGGATTTGATGATCCTTGTGGGCCCCCTTCCAACTCAGAATATTCTGTGGTTTAAATTTCTTTAGGAATCAGGAATGTTTATCCAAGTGTAAGTCTGATAGGGAATGCTTATCTAGGGGCAGGACTGTTGTTTTCTGGTTTGTTTGGGTTTTTCTTTAATTAAATTGTTAATGCATTCCACTGGGGCAGAAGAAGGGAACAGCCCCTCATTGTTTTCACATTTTTGCATTATTTTCACATTCGTTGCAGTAAATTGAAATTTTTGCTTAGCTAGAGTTCCTGGATTCAAGAACAGCACATCGCAGGACCGTACAGGAACCAACAGATGTGGTCAAGTTGTATTTTCAGTTGACATAAATCAGTGGGGACACATTTATACCTTTTGAGCATCTGACTGGAGGTTACATGTCACCTTCTGCCCTCCCTGCAAGCAGCTCATCCCATGAACAGGGAATAGCTTTGGCCTGGAGATCTTCCCAAGAAAGGTCAGGGCTTTCAGAACACAGCAGCTCCTGAAGAGCCATTGAGGGTGGGAATTTGTAGCTCTTGATGGCCACCTCCATGGGAGGTGTTTCTGTTTTGGAGAAGGAGGGGGAGAAGAACCGTGCTCCAACAGTGGAGGCAGCAATGCTGTGGGCTTCCCAAGCTGAGGGACAGGGCTGGAAATTCTCCTGTGGAGAATATAACCTAAAATAAAAGATGGTGCTGGTGAACAATGGGACCTATTGCAGATAAACACTGAGAAAGCCCCATGAATCATGACCCTGTGAACTGAATTGTTGCAAACATTTTGGAGTGGATAAAGAAGCCTGGTGAAGCCCTGCCTTGGCAGAAGGAGCTTCTCCCATCTATTACATTTTGAGACAGACAAAGGGTGAAAGGAAAAGGGAAGAGAAGATACAAACCATATATAAACATTAATTAATGCTCTCCAGGCTACTTCTCCTTGGTCATGTTAAACCTTTAATCTCTGGGATTTAATAGTACTGTGGCTTTTTCTTTATCTCCAGAGAATGTGTGGAAAGGGAGTGCTGGGGAAAACCTTTGCATCCAGCTCCTCCAGCATGACAGCCTCCATCCCACCGGAATACTGGTGCCCCGGAGTCCCTCTACTTCAGCTCACCTTCCCTGTGCTTTTTAAATTCCTTTCCTGTTTGCAGCATGTAAAGGTTCACAGCACGTCACATCACCTCCATGAAAAGGTACTGTTTTGGGGAATGTATGATACCCTCTTCATCCACACACAGAGAATCAGGGAATCATTAAGGTAGAAAAGCTCATCAAGACCAACCATCCTGATGCTCTTGCAAAAACAGTGGTACTCTAGAGACATCACAGCCGCCTGATGTAGGTAGCACAGGAGCCCTGGATGTGTCCCTGACACGTGGGTGAAGCACTCTGTAGCTGCTGGCAGGGAAAAATGGAATGGATTTCCTCTCCAGAGATTACTGCTGCTCCTTGGCAAAGGGAAATTCTCCCTCGCTTGAACCCTTGAGGTTAAGCCACATCATTCCTAAGTGTCATCCAGCCCTTAAAGGTGCTGTCAAGATGACACAAGAATTTGTTAAGAAACTTACGTTTCCCCTCATTCCCTGCTGCCCCTCAGGGTTCATAGGCACCCAGGCTCAGGAAGTGGTAATGAGAGAGGAGGAATTAAATCACATTCCAGCTGCCCCAGAGCCAACACTGGGGACTGGCTCCCACCTCTACCTGGGCTGTGTCCTCCATGGGGCAGGGCAGAGGGGGAAGGCAAAAGCTCTTAACTCTGTTTTGCAGATGAGTGGCTGAGACTTGACTGCCCAGTGTTTCCTAACCTGACCCACTGTTGCAAGGAACGGATAACATCAAGGTAGTAACCGTTTTAAGAGGTAAAAAATAGCACATTTCCATGGATATTTCTAAGAGCTGAGAATGCAAGAAGTGTTTATCCCACCCAAGGGGGAGAGAGCCTGAGGAGAACACTCAACCTGAAAGGGTCTCTTCTTTCAGAAGCTTTGCTCTTTTCTTTCATGAGCAGAACAAGCCATTCATTTTCTCCAGCAAATAATGATAGTTTGAGGTTAAGATTTATGGCATAGCTGTTAGCATCTTGATGGTAGATATGCAAGGCTATTTAGCTGTTGCCAAAGGTGGAAATTCATAAAGATGACAGAAGAGTTTCTCCCCAGACAGCACAAAAGGTCATTTGTTTTTTTACAGACAATCTCATCAACCCAGCGATGCTGCCAGTTTTTCTCTCCTCCCCTTTCCCTTGGCACATGACGTGTACATGACTCTGCTTCTCTGGCTTTATGGGTGAACAAGGGTGCAGGAAAAGTACTTCTCTTCCTATTTGTATTTCTCCCTTGACATCTCTCACTCAACTTCAAAGCCTCCAGTCTAAGCACCTTTGTACCACCTTGCTCCCAGCTCCTTCTCATCCAACTGCTTCACCTCACTCTGGTATTTTTAGGTGATTTTTGTCCCATTGCTTGCTTAGTCCACAGGTTCCCCTCAAAAATAGACGTAGTATTTCTGTTGTGAAAAATGCAACACTTCAGTACAAGATAACATTAGCATTCATAAAAGAAACATCAATACTAGTATTAATGATAATAGAAGCATTTCACAGGTTTGGCTGAATTTTTCCCACCATCTGGGGTCTCAGTGCCACATCCTGCCTATCCAGATCTCCCCACTCACAGAGCCTGTCCCCAGACATTTGGGAGCAGAGATAAACACGGGAACGAGCACTAAACAGAGGTGACCTAGCCAAGCAAAATAAAGAAGAAAAAGTCCTGGTAATTTTTGTTGTTGTTGTTGTTGTTTTGGAAAAGGCTATTTCAAAACACGCACTAAACAGCAAGTGAGATGAGCTTGGCAGCTCCTGGAACTGCAACAGAGGTGGACACAGCCTCAGGACTTAAGCAAGGTCCCGGCACATCAGGTGGAATTTTTCTGCTCCTATCTTTCATCGTTGAGGATGCACATTGGCTTACCAAAAAAATAATCTCCTGAGAGATAGGTGGCCTCCAGAAAAGGGGCTTAGTCCCCCATGCCTCAACCAGACCCCTCCATCCACTTTCAGGACAAGTAGGACTGAGCAGCAGAATCAGAAAATCAGAAGTTTCCCCCTTCCCAATCTTCTTCTGCTCCAGCAGAAGTAGAGAGATGGCAGAACCAGCCCTGGATGCTGGTGACGTGCAGCGGTGTGCGCGCTACCTTTGGCGATTGGGCACGCACACAGACACACGCAGCCTCACACAAACAACCACAACCAGCTGGAATAAGCTGAGGAATTAAAGGACAGGAAGGGTCCTCTACATAGAGCTCCAATGAGGTTTACTGGGAGCACAGAACAAACCAGTCCAAGAAAAAACAGCGAGCACACGCGGGTCGAGATTTAAGTATGGGCCACAAGGGGCGGAGCAGAACGTGTGTCCAATGGGTGCAGGGGAAAATGGGGCCAAGGCGGGACAAGGGAGGAAGAGACCAATGGGGTGAATCGGGCGGAGCTCTACGCCAAACGGGAGCCAATGGGTACGCGGGGAAGGGAGAACATTCCAGAGATTCACCGCAGAAGGGAAACGGGCGGTCTGGGCTAGTGGGGCAATGGGGAGCCGGGGATGCCGAGAGCTGCGGGGAAATGTCATTTGCCCCCCCCTAACTCTGTGTCCATTGGGTGCGTCAGCGTTTCTCTCTCCGGGGCATGGAGTTGATAGTGTATCTGGCAGGCTTGTGGGGCTCCAGAGTCATGCTCCTCTGGGAAAACCTCAACTGTCAAATACCGCTCCCAGGTGATGTATTTTTTTTTTCCCATGGGGGCTTTCAGGCTTATTTAATCCATTAAATAATTTTGATTGCTTCATGAATAGGCAAGAGAGAGCAAATTAAGGGTTTTTTAACCTTTCTCCCACAATCAGTGGGTGTATATTGGCTTATCTGGGCAGAAGCTGCATCAGTCTAGGAGGGCTGGGAAGTGAGGCCATGTCAAGTGTGTGCTCTGGCACAGAGCAGTTGGTGTTGGGCTTTTGATCACACCATCCCAAAACCCCTGCGCCAGGCAAGCTGGGAACAGGGGATGGATTCTTCTTGCACAGTTTCTTGGAAATTGCATCAACAATGTGCCATGGAAGATGGGAGAGGTTGGAGAAGACATGCAGCAACCCAAAAACCACCTCAGATAAGACCTTGTAAAGCAGAATTATTTCAGGTTCTGGTCCCAGTGCCTCAAGTCTCAGAATTATACAATTAGCTAGGAGGGGGAAAAAAAAAAAAAAAAAAGATTGATGCGTAAAACCTCGTTTTGCTTCAGATCCATGAGCAGCTGATTTGACCTCCCATAGAATATATTCCAAGGATTTTTTTTTTTTGTAGAGTCTGTGTCAGAAAATGCTGTGATGGCACTAACTTGGTAACAGGAATTATGGACCACTGCAGGTTTCTTGTCCTGAAGAACTCATGGTCTCAGTGGATAAAGCAGAAGGAGAGAAGAAAGCATGAAAAAATGACTCCTGCAAAGCCATGGTCCAAAAGAAGGCTCCAAGACATGAGCACCCCCAAGTTTGGTCAGGGGTCTGGAGCATGGGATCAAGGGGAGAGGACACAGTTCTTTGCTGTGTGAATGGTCACCACATGGACAAGGAATAAGGTGAAGACAGCATCAGCTGCCCATGCCATGTCTTTCTTGATCACAGCTCTCCTACCAGGGAGAAGGGATGGGAAGAAGTTCTTGAAGGATCTCCTCGTTACCTCACCACTTCTCTCTCTGGTGTGATAGACATTCATTTTCCTACCAAACTTTTGGACCAACCATGTCTCTCTGTCCCTTTGCCCAAACCTGTGAACCAAACCTCTGTTTTTCAGAGTCCAGGTGAGACCCAGGAAGAGCTTCCCTGAGGCATGGAAACCCTGAGTGGAATTCTAGCCCTGCCTGCTCCTGGATATTTTCTGATAACAATGTTTTAGTAAAAGATCTGTCACTCAAGTATTATCATTAAAGAAAAAGGGACGGAAAAGTAGTTAGAGCCCTGAGTCCAAAGGGTAGTGTAAAAAAGCCCCAAACCTACAACACAAGACATAACACAGGGATTGAGAGACCCTAAACTTGAAATTGAACTTCAGAATCCATCTGGGAGTTATTTTCTTGTCCAAAATCCAGAGTGGTCCATGATTAGTAGCCTGGTCCGGCTCTACAACAGCATCTGGTAGGAGGTTTATTCAGGTGTTAAATCCTTCCTCTGTCCTCTGCCATCGGGTTTGAGCTGCAAATGAGTAAAGCGTCTCAAGCTGGGGCTGGTCATAGCCCAGAGCTCTCATTCTCACTCGGGCAGTGGTTCCATGACATGTGGTTCCTCTGCCAGCTCTGGGAGTGGATTATTTTTGTTGCATGTTGAGAACAGATGTTCATCCAGAAATCCTTGGCTCATGGGATCTTCTGAGAGCCTTGTTCCTAGGAGAAGTGAAGTGAGTATATCAGATATATAGAAATGTATATTTCTATCTCTTGCAGTAGGTGGGAAAATCTGAAAAAGATGCTGTCTGTAAATAAAGAACTTAGGAGCCTTTATTGTGTTCAAGTTCTGGTGGCTTTAAAGCTGATCTCATTCTCTGTGGCAATGAGTCACAGGGGGTTGAATTTGTGTGGGTGGCAATTAAAAGATTTCCTCTGAGTAAGGAGAGCAGGGTTTGGCAGGTGGGCTCTTGGTGCTTTCGCCTCTCCTCCCACACCAGAACAGCATTGCTCCCAGAGGTGGTGGAGTGAATAATTTCTCCTTTTAATAACACTTCTGCATCTTCATAGCCCATCCCCAGCTAATTATTTCTTAAAACCCATTTGGCAGAACCATTCAAAAATTTTTTGCAAAGGGTTTTCCAGTAGGAGAGGAGTTTGCAGGCTGAGGAGGTGGGGGAATGTAGTTTTTCTCACCTTCACTCTTGGCCAGGAGCATCTCTTCCATCCGGTGCATGCAGTTAATTCAATGGCAAGAGGAAAAAAATTCTACTGGGGTAATTAACCAAAACTCAGGGCTCATGTAGGCTCTGTATCTGCCCTCACTGCACCTCAGGCAGTTCCACTGTCAGTTCATGATGTGCCTCATCCTGTGAAATACAAACTTGGGTGGAGCTTCCCTTTTCACCCCTTTGATTGTTCATCTGGAATCCTAGGGGACTGGAAATTAAATACATTGGCTTAGTGATGTTCCCGAGATCAGCAACTGGATCCTGGGAGGATCCCCTGGGGCGGTTTTCCACCAGATGGGAAAAGGGATGTGCCTCTCTGCTGTGCTGACCCCTGTAAAGACAAGCACATGCTTGAGTCACTCACTTACCTTTATTTGTGTGATTTTAGTGCAATAAATCACGCTTGTCTTTCCCAGGCTCCCCTTGCAATCCCTACACTTTTCTATCCCGTTTTAAAGCCTGGAGCTGAGCTCCCATCAGCCTGCACTGCCTGGGGACTCATTTTACCTGTTGATAGACATCTGCATTGGCAGCACTCATCCCTGGCAGGTGAAGGTTCCACCTTCTGTCTTGCTGAAAGGTGAAAAAGGGAAAGGACTTGTTCTTTGAGGAAAAAGTAGACTCTACTCAGCTTCTTGAAAAGTAATTTCCATTGACAAAGTGAAACGTTAAAGCAGGTCATCTGTTCCTTGGGGAAATAATTGTATTGGGTAAAATCCCCACTGTCAGTAGGAAGGTGTCTATGGTTAAAATGTTTCGGCTTTATCCTTCCAACCCATTTTCTGTGAAAGAGAATTCAAATTAATCACTTCCATCTCGTCCTCACAGATGTTATTTATGTTTCTGTCTGGCCCAGCTTGGTGGAAAACCACCATTTTAGGTGCCGTCTGGCAAAACAGCCAACAACATGCCTGAGAATCCCCCAAAATCATGCAGCTCCCTCCTTGCAAGATGCAGAAGTTTTCTGGTTTTGGTTATTTATCAGATTAGCTATTCTGGAATAATTACTTTGGTAGGAACATTTGCATTCTAAAAGAAGTGTCTTTTCTTCTTTTATCTTAACTCAACCTGAAAGACAATTTCTCCATACCAGCATTGGGCCACTCCTCACCGAGGTGGTTACACACCATTGTGCATAGTAGTATTTCCTTATGGGGCTGGATTTTACAGTCCAATATTTTCAGCTCTTTAACAGTTCACAGCACCTTCAGTGACATGATAAAGTCTTGTTTACTCTCCTTCATAGAGAGAGGGAGAAATTCATACAGCAGCCCAATAGTTTGCTACAAGAGAACCCAGAAGCATAGACTCATGCAGTTATTAAGTTGGAAAAAACTCTGGAATTCTCAATCTCAACCATTCCCCAGCACTTCCAATCCCACCACTAAATTATGTCCCCCAAGTGCCGTATCCACACAGCTTTAATTCACTCCATGGATGGTGAGTCCACCACTGCCCTGGGCAGCTGTCCCAGAGCTGCACAGCTCTTCTGGGGAAAAAAATTATTCCTAATATGTTACCTGAACATCTCCTGGCACAACTTGATGCCATCTCCTCTTGTCATAAACCATCATGTTTGGTTTGTGTGACAGCCGTGTCACTCCATCTGTTCCTGTCCATGGCCTGTTTGGGGGCTCGGGGGGGCGTGAGTGAAGAGCAGTGATTTCCCCACCCCTTTGAGTTCCTCTGTGCTGTGCCAGGTGATGTCTTGCCTGGTTCCATATGTAAATACAGGGACAAAACAGATGGAGGAGGTTTTCTACTGTGACTGAGCACAGAACTCTGTTGTGGTGCCTGTTGCTATAAACACACTGGTGATTTGCACAAGTATTTGACATGGTAAAAGTTCCTGAAAGATTTTATCGGATTGGTTTTGGCTGGAAGCCCTTTATTCAATTAGAAATGCCAGGTAGAAAGACAGTACGTGTGTATCCATGTGTATATTTTCAACTTCCTAAAGACCATCAGATTGGAAAGGGAGTGGGTTTGCTTTACCTTCAGAGTTGAAGTAACCCAGGAAAAGCCTTTCCTCTTGAAAAAATACAAATTGTAAATGTTGCCTCTCCCTGTACAGATTGTCTGAGTGACCTGTAACAATCTCTTGTACCTCTGAATTATTTTGACTTTAAAATATTAGTTCATAACAGTTCCTGAGTTGTCAGAACTAAAGGATTGTACAAAATAGCTTCAAGGTTACATAAACAGAGCAGCTGGGAAACAATTAGGTAACACATATTCATCTGGACCGCAAAGATGTTTATTTTTTTAGAAAAGTTTTCCACCTGAATACTGACCCTCTTTGTTTTGGGAAATGTTGATTTAAAGGGATTGAAATACTTTGTGTCAGGAAGGAGAGGGCAAATGGCAGAAGAAGGAAGAGAGGAGCTGGGGCAGAAATTGCCAGAGAGGTGTTTAAGGAGGTTTTTAATGAGAAGGAACTGGGGATGGGTGGGAGCTAGGAAGAACAAGGGATATAAATTAGGGTGTACTTGGACTGGGGGGAAATAATTGGTAAAAATCAAGCAGAAAAGGTAAGTGTGAGCCGCTGAAGGTAAAAGGAAGGTGGGGAGCTGGAAAGATCATATAAAAGGAACATCCAGGACAGATACATGTCTAAAGAATGGAACATGAGAATAAATATGAAGGGGGCTGGGAATGGCTACCTGGACTTTGTGCTGGAAGAGGGAATGGATTAGTTCAGCACAGGGGTCTGCTGGAGACAGTGGGTGAAAAAGTGACAAGGAAGAGATTTATCTGCAATGGTAAGGGGAACCCATTCCCTCTGTCCTGGATGGATTTAGGACCCAACACCTGTGTAAAAGAGAAGGAAGGATACAGGGTATTCTTGCAGCTGGGTGTAGAAAGGACAGAGTTAAGATGCTGGTATGTGTCTGATGAGCTCCCAATGAAGGAAAGTGATGGGTGAAAATCAGAAGGACAAAACTGCTATTTGCAATGTGAGATGGAGGAAGCTACACTGGAAGGAGTAGTTGGAGTTTGGGGTGAGAGAGCTCTGCACTTAAAGTTGCTGTGCTGGAAGGAGGGGGCTGGACTGGAGGTGGAAATAGGAGCAGGAGAGAATGTGAGAACACAGAGCCTGTGGTGGGGACAAGGGTTAAAGGGGAAGGAGAGGAGCAAAGAGGAGGACTGTGATGGGACAAAGCTGGTAAGAAGACACCTGGCAAAATTCTCCATCCTTCAAGGCCCTCTGCAATAACCTTTTCTTCCTGGAACAGGAAATGTTACTGCACCAGGGCATATGCCAGAGCAAGCTGCCTCTCTCCCCAAATGTGAATGTTATCCTGCTAAAGTGACTGGGGTCAACAGCAGGAGGTGCCTCTCACAGTGCCCCTTCTGAGCCAAGGCTCCACCTGCTTTCTTTCTTCATTATTTTTTGGGACATTTTTTTCCCCAGCTGCAAATCTGCATTCATTGAATCCATGCCAGCACAGCTTCCTAGATGCTTACAGGAGTTGTGTATTCACACTGACCCTAATTCAGCAAAACATTTAAACACATGTCTGGCTTTGAGCAACTGAACAGGGTTACTTGTGTAATTAAAGCTAAACATAACTTAGTGTCTTGTTTATTGAGGGCCTACTCTACTAATTAGTTAAACCTTCCATGAAAAGTTACCAAGATCCTTAATGAAGCAATGCTCCACAAACAGCTGCTGTGGTACTCTGCCCAGGTCACATTATCTTGTTTGCAGTTTAGATGCCTGAAATATCTTTTTTCATGTGTGTAGAGTTCAGTGTTCATGAAATATCCTCCCTCCTTCCCCAGCATGGTACACTAAAGCCACCAAACATTAATTGATTTAAATCCACATGGTACCTACCAGGTAGCTGTGGTAAATCACAGTTGTCAGGTAATTAAACACAACCCATAAATCACATTGGAGCATGTGAACCAAGTGCTCAGTGTCAATGCTTTTTAATTAATGTTGTAAAACAATATTTTGGGCTTAGATTGAGTGTACCCAGTGTGTGGGGGGGGTAGGGTAACATATCAAATTATGGCTACTAAAGCATGAGCAGTATGAATGGGACTAGGAAGTAGTAGCCTCTATGATCCAGAATACCCCAATTGCACCCCGACAAGTGGCCCTGCCTTGGAAGACTGAATGCAATGTTATTGCAGGAGGATTAAGACTGGGCATTAGACTCTCGTTGCTCTTGTAATACTGGATTAATTAACCAGAAAGCAGAATTATCTGCCCCCAAATCCATCACCTACTAAAATGTACCAGCAGATCATGAAAGATAAAGTCTTGGGAGGGAGAGAGGGAGGAAGGGAGAGAGGAAAGGAAGGAAGGAGGGAGGGAAGGGGCGCTGACACTGTCCTTCCTTGCAGTGTCAATGTCTGTGTTGGTGGTGGGTTCCCCAGCCCTGGCAGTGGCGGGAGGTAAAAAGAAGAAACAAGAAGGAAAAAGGTGATTTATAACATGTAAGGAAAGGGGCAGATATTGAAAGCAACGTGAAGGAGGGGGATGTTGGTGAGTGAGAGACTTCACGTGACCCCAGAAATCTGACCATGACCTGAACTCATTCCACAGCATGGGTAGCACATGAGGGGGGATTCTGAGCCCACCTGCTCTGGGAAGGCCCCTCCTGCAGAGCTGAATTCAGCTCTGTGACCCCAAACAGCAAGGGGATGTGGAGCTGCTGGAGCAATGATTGTCCAGGCTGGAGAAGAAAAAGCTCCAGGGAAAACATAGAGTCCCTTCCAGGGCCTGAAGGGGATCCAAGAGAGATAAAGACAGACTTTGGACAAGTACCTGGGAGGAACAGAACAAGGGGGAATGGCTTCATGTTGACAGAGGGCAGGGTTAGATGGCATATAGCAGAGAAATTCTTCCTGTAAGGGTGCTGAGACCCCAGCAGAGGTGCCCAGAGAAGCTGTGGCTGCCCCATTCCTGGAAGTGTCCCAGACCAGGATGGACAGAACTTGGAGCAACCTGAGACAGTGCAAGATGTCCCTGCTCATGACAGGGTTGGCATTGGATGGGATTTAAGATCCCTTCCAGCACAAACTATTCCAGGATTTCGAGTGTGATACGGGGTGCAGAAGGCAAACTTTAGTGCTTTTGAAAATCCTGTGCTTATTTTCCTGCCAGTCTCAGATGGGTCAGTGGCTCTGAGCAACTTTCCTGCAGAATGATGGGGTGTCCAACCTGGTTCAGTGACACTGGAGATACTGCAGGGTCCAAATGGGTGCTCAGTATGCGGAGGGTGAAAGTCAAATGTTGAGTGGCACATCCCAAATCCTGCAAACCCCTTTGTGATGTCCTGCCCAGGTCACAGTAAATCCCCTGCTGTGCATAGGGACTTTGGGGTGGATTAATGAGTGGAAAACCTTTCCTTAGTGGGTGTTTGCTGGGGCAAACAGCCCGTGACCATTTATGGTCTAGACATCTCACTTGGTACTGGAATGATGGGAGTCTATAATAATTGAATTATGTTGCATTTGAGAATTATTGAGCAATTAAGATAAAAAAAAAATTGAAATGTCATTTTTTTTAAAAATGAATGCTCAATGTTAACAGCCCTGATTTTTCCCAAAAGCTTCCTTTTTCGAGCAGAAATGCTTGTTGATAAGTTAGTGCTTTGCTGATAAAGCCATTAGCTATAACTTTCTTAAAGGCCATTGATGTAGAAAAAGCCCCAAATGTTGAAAAAAAGGATTAATCTGTGCCCTTCAAAATGCTTAGCTTTCATATTATGACCTTATTCTTTTGCCCACAAAAGGAAAAAACTTCATCTCTAAGCCAGTTACTCGTTTCCTTCTGTCCACCTCCAAACTCTCCTATGCTTGAAAAACCTGTTCTCTTCCCACAGAGCATTATAATTCCATCAGGCCAGCATTTCCAAAATAATAAGCATTTCTAGGGGCTGTTAAGCTGGTCTCCTGTTTAAATTTGCATCTAATTGATTTCCTCATCTCTTCTTTCCTCTTTTCACTCAGTCGTTTAGCTATTTAAAGTATCCAGATAGTATTTATAACCCCTTACATACAAATTATCTGTAATTTATTAAGGACTGAGGTTTACTTAAACCCTACTACTTTAGTCACATATCTATTGCATCACTATGAATTTGTCTTAGAAGTGCTTTCTGGCTTGCTGAGCTCCCCGTGGGAGGAAGCTTAAGTTCAGACCAATTTTATCATCTCCTAAATGCTTGGTGGGAAGGAACCAGTGTCGTCACTCAAGATTTCCTGCAGATCCCTGTGATTTAAGAGGGCTTAAGTCCACCATTAGAAATTCCCAGGAATTTGTTGTGCAAGTGAAATCCAGTCCCCATGATGATTGTAGTTAAGTTTTAGTTGGTGGCTCAGGAGTGGGTTTTGAGGCAATGCAGGTCCTTTGGATGCTGTTCCAAATTAGAGTGGACTTATTTGGAAGGGACATGTCCAGGAATCCTGGCTCTGGAACTCTCCTCTTCTTCCCCCCCCCCCCCCCCCCCCCC
>VWZN01007203.1:204066-225148 GCA_013396955.1 Regulus satrapa | reverse complement strand
GATATTCAGTCATGATTAGCTCAGTCCTGCTATTGGCACTTGGATGTGTGGGAGCAGTTTAGATAACCCCAGCGTCTAGAGCTTTCTGCTCTCTATTGAACCATCTGATTATAAAAAAAGGGTAAGAGATTCTGAAAGAGGGTGGATCTAAGTTATATACTGGGAAGAAATTCTTCCCTGTGAGTGGAGGGGTGAGGCCCTGGCACAGAGAAGCTGTGGCTGCCTCATCCCTGAAAGTGTCCAAGACCAGGTTGGGCTTGGAGCAACCTGGGATAGTGGAAGGTGTCTCTGGCCGTGACAGGGGGTGGGACTGGATGAGCTTTAAGATCTCTTCCAACCCATACCACTCCAGGATTCTGTGTTGCGAGGCTGTCCAAACTTTAGGGACCTATGTAAATCACTTGCAGTGCCTGCAGCTTGCAAATATTAAACAGAGATTCAGGGAAAAAGGGTCCAGACCACTAAAATTTGCTGCTGAATTTGCTGCTAGGAGGTGATCTACAGATTTGCAAGTGAAGGCATCTGGCAAAGATCAGTAGTGTCCCTGGTAAGCCATTTCTTGCACTCTTGATTAATTTTAAAGTGGGAGAGCCCAGGTCTGGTCACGTGTTTTCCAACAGGTCCTGACCAAGACCAGGTCCTGCCGGGCACCTGAGCTCTGCACACCCCTCACTCCGTGTCCCAGCACCACCCTCTCCGCTCCGTGTCCTCGTGCAGCTCCATCATTACCTCCCTTAAGGAAGGAGCAGTGTACTGGCAAGCAAATCATCACATTTCGCACCCCACTTCTCTTTGGGAGGATAATATTTGTGAAGCAGCAGGAAAGGTGAGAAGATAGAGCTCAAATAGCTGTACTAATTCTCCCCAGAGTGCCAACAATAATACACTTTCTGCCTTAATACCTTGCATTTTGTGAGTGCATTTTGTTGTGCCTCTCACAGCATTCTGCAAATGTTAATTGCAGTCTTATTAAATCTCTGTTAGATTCATTTATTTATAGATGAAGAACTTCCTATCCCCAAGCAGTCTGGAATCTGTTAATCACCTGAAGGCAAACAGCAGGCCTGGAGAGACGAGCTTTGCCGTGAAAATGCTGGGAATAAACACAGAGATGTTCTTGTGAGCACGGCTCTGCATTGGGAATTCAGTTGGGGTTAAAATCCTGTTTCTACAAACCAAATTGCTTGAATCTTGCCATGGTGTAAATGATTTTTTGGAGAGGATGATGGTGCTGTGTCCCATCTCATGTCGAAGTGCTGTGATGAGCTCTCCTAATGTGCTGTGGCACAAATTAAGAGATTCATTTAAACCACAGCTGGGACAGTAACTTCCTGGACCATTGGTTCATGCCTGGCATGATAATCTGTGTGAAAACATCCTGTTTCTCTCCATCTCTTGTTTTGCTCTTTGCACTGAAAGGTCTTTGGGATGAGAAGAGGCCATCCCTTATTCTGTGCTTGTACAACATGGAACATAGTTCCAGGCTTGTTTCTTCATGGCACCATTTGCTGCTTTAATCTTCCAACTTGGAGCACTGAAGGTGGGGAATACCAGTTGGAAAAGTTTTGGTTCACGGTGAGCAGTGAGGCAGACAGAGGTAACAGCAGGATTATCTCGGTTGACTTTATGTCATCTCCTTGCTACATGAGTTTTAATTCCCACGTCAGCAGGGTTTGTTGAGTTGCACAGCACAGCTGCATCTGCAAAGTACCCACCTCCTGTCAGAGTGGGCATTACTAGTGAATTTGGGAACAGGTTTAGCACCCTTGGGTTTCCCACAGTACTCAGGTTGTGCTGGAAGTTAGCTGACCTGGTATTACCCTGATTCCCTCACTGCCCAAGAGGTTGGATCATTACATGGACATATTTCTCCAGGCTCTGGAGAAGTCCCTGGAGAGAAAGCGAGCTGCTAGATGCTGGGATAAAGCCAGCAGCACACCTGCGGGCAGGTTTCCAGCCAGGCAGGGTGGTACTCAGGGTTGTCCCAAGGACTGGGCAGAGCTGAGGGTCTGGCTGTGCCCTCACCACTCTTAGTCCAGTCTGGTTCTCCTCCAGCACCAACAGGCCTCAATGCAGACACCCTGAGAGACACCACAAAGGAGCAATTAGCTCCCGTGACATTTTCCACCATTAGGAACAATGGCTGGCTTAGTTCTCATCTGATTGAATTAATGGTATTTGAGCAAGTGACTTTTTTTCCTTTAAATTCTCTCATTTGGAAGGAATTGCTTGTCGTAAATTATGCTTATAAAAATTAGGCTAGTGTTTTGTATTGTTTACAACAAGCACTTCAGGGTTATGGATGTTACTCATTGATTTATAATGTTTAATTCTTCTCCCTTTCTTTCCCCCTCCTTTGAGCTGTTCATAAATCAAGCAGCCCTGTCAAACCTGTGTCAACATTTCACTCAGACTGCAAGTTGCAGGCAAGTTGGGACAGTGGATCTTACAGAGAAGGTTGACTCTTCTCCTTCACTGTCTCTCCCATTTTGATGAAACAATAAAAAGGTGAGGCTGGCACTTGTCAGTTATTTCTGAGTCACTTTTCATTAGGCCTTTTTCAAACACTCCAGAGAACAATGTTGGAGGCAAGTGATCCAAACAACTCATGTTCCCGCTTGTGCACTTGTGGGTTAGGGCAGCAGCTGCCGTAGAATTAGATTGGGAGGCTCAACAGGTGTCTGATGGTCCTGGACCAGATGCAAATGATGTCAGGCAGCCTTATCCTGGCAGCCTCCTCTTCCCCACCAACCTGGGGTCATAATTTCAAAAGCCTGGGGAAGTGGTTGGATTTTTGAAAGAACTGATGCGACTTCCAGGAGTGTCCACAGTTGGGTAGAGTCCCTGGGGATTTGCAGATAATCCAGAGCTGGTGCCTGGGTAAACCCCGAGAGAAGGAGAATTTAAAGGGTTTTAGTGGCCAAAACAGAATTCTAGATTGCAGTGAGTGGGAAGGGATCTCAAAAAGAGTCTAATTCCAACCACCAGCACTGTGGTTCCGACATGAGGGTTTCAACATTGTGCAAGTGGTCTGCAGTGTAAGAGACTGACGTTTCAGGGAGATTAATGGGAATTAGGGACTGAAGGTCCTCTGAGAGCAACCTGCTTGGTCATAGGATAAATAAGCTCCTTTGGAAAACTGGGAAGAAAACCTTCCTTTCCCTAAACATGCTGCTAAGAAACAGGAGAGGTCTGGCAAAGAATATCCAAAGATGTGGTTGCTTTGCAAAATTCCGTGAATCAGGTCAAAACGGAGCATTTTCAGCCCTCTCCTCAGGTCAAATATCAGGGAGCTGCTGCGCCCTCAACACTGAACTGTTGCTGTAAGAATTCCCAATGTCTGACCTCCAAAAGTCAAAGGGTTGGTAGCGATGTTCCACAAAATCCATCCTACAGGATGAACATGGATGTTTCTACTGGGATTGAATGTAAAATAAGCAACCATGCCAGCAGGGATGGTTGTCCCCCATCTCTCCCACCCACGTGCTCTGTACCCACACCATCGTCTGTGCTTTGGGAGGAGCAAGGTGTCACATCAAGCCCAAAGTGCCTGCTGGGTGCTGGTGTGTCTGTGTGTGTGTGTATATCTGGGATAATTCCTGCCCACATCATGCCTACACCAGGCGATCTTACCAGCCGGCCCCTTTGCCTAGCAGTAGGACTCGCCCAGTTGTAATAACAAAAGTAAATAAATACATTTTAATGATCCAGTGGTGGTAATTAACAATGCTGAAATACAGATGTCTCCCTGAAGAACTCACGAGGCAGCTGATTGCATAAGCTGCCCCATTATGTGGATATGAGTTGATTATTAAAAGAAAACATTTAGCTAATGCAGAACAGGATATTCATCTGCTATTACATAATGCTAATAAGCAACTGGATCCAGGCAGCAACCGGATTCCAGCCCTTACCGAATGCCGAGTGAAGTGCATTTATGGCCTCCACTGTGAAATAGTTCTTGTTTTTCCAAGAAGAGGAGAGATCTTTCAAGAGATAATAAATAAAATAGACTCTAGTTGCTTTAACATGAAGCAAGATGAGTCCTCAGGATTAGTTTGGATTAGTCTGTTGCCAGCGGCATGGAGCTTTGGCACTCAGCCATTTATTCACCTAAAAGACGTACAGCTAATTGGAAAAGCACCTGTGAGGAGATGTAGCTCACCACCTGCACTTTGCTGAAATAAAATAAGCCTACATAACTGGCTACATTACTTATTAATGTTATGAAATAATCCCGAGGTATTTTCATTACTATTATTATTATTATTATTATTATTATTATTATTATTATTATTATTATTATTATTCTCTCATCTACCCCCTCTTCTTCCTGAAGCTTTTATGAATCAAACTTTGTTCTCTTGCTGTTTCCTTGGAAGTCCCAGTATTGTGCCATTGTATCACGACCAAGACTGTTCTGACTGACTTGCTTCTCCCTGCAGGGGAATCCTAGGAAATTAATCCTTCCTGATAGGGAGATGAAATGGTTTGACATGTAATTCCTTTTTCTCGTGGGACACAGCTTCCTCACAGTCTCTAACTTTTTCCCAAAATAAAAGTCTGATGTGAGTCTTTTGAGTGCCCTACTGGTTGTTGGGATAATCCAGAACCTCATGATAATAAAATAAGTCCTTCTTTGGCTTTTTTGTTTTGTTTTTGGCCAACAGCAGAAGGGTGGATTTTGCCCAGACACTGTTGGCAGACGCTGTTGGAGGCCTGGTGTGGTTGGCTGGTTTGAGGGTGGGCAGGATCCCTGCCTCACAGTGAGCACATTGGAAAACAGATTAGTCACAGGTAGGAGAACCTGGTGCTATAAATTGCAAAATCTGTGTGTAACTGAGGGTGACAGGCAGGTGGTCACAGGAACTGCATGCTTAGGACAGTCCTGCTCCTGGCAGTGCATTAAAAGAAACAGAGGAAAACCTCTTGCTGCATAACTGCAAGGGAAGTCAAGACAGAGCTGGGAAGACTCACAGAGAAGAGCCATCAGAAATTCTTCCTGTTTTATCTTCTCCACCTCCTGGAAACTTTGCCACAAACTTGAACCAGGCTCAAATCAAACCATCTGAGTGTGTCTGAAAAAAGAAAAGAAAAGAAAAGAAAAGAAAAGAAAAGAAAAGAAAAGAAAAGAAAAGAAAAGAAAAGAAAAGAAAAGAAAAGAAAAGAAAAGAAAAAGAAAAGAAAAGAAAAGAAAAAAGAAAAGTATACTAAACCAAAACCAAATAAGATTTTCAGGGCATTTCCTTGGCTTTTGCACATCCTAATTGGAGAGAAAGAAAACCTGAAATTCCTGTGGTCAGATCCATCATGCCAAAATGTGGGCCTGGTTTCCAAAAATTCAGAAGCCATGTTTGTTCCCAAGTTGGCCAAAGTGTTTAGCTTTGCTCCCGTCATGAAACCTTCATCCTCATGGGCTTCAACTTGTCTGAGCAAACTCAGCTGTTCTTTGCCGTTTCACATCAGAGGGAGGAAAGTGCCTAATTATTGTCCCTGGTTGTTAATTACTGCAGTTCTGTATCAATAATTACAGATGTTACTGCACAAATCATTGTGTTACTTTTGGCAAAAAATAATCAATGTCTGTTGGAGGATTGGTTTAAGGCCTTTTAAGCAGTGAAAGACAGTAAGACAGAGAAGCCTCCTGCTCATGGCATGAAGCATATAGGCCTGAGTATGGTGAGTTTGGCATGTGAGAGAGGATGCAGAGTGGAATTTTGGGTTGAAAAGATAGCAAACAGGTCTCTGCAGATACCTGAACTCTTTGAAGCACTGAGCTTGTCGAAGTGGCTATATAGTGGGTGCCCAGAGAACTAAACCTGAATTTTTTTGTTTCTTGCTTTAGGAAAAAAAAATATTTTCTGCAAATAAATTATTTATCTGTGAACAGGTCAGCCCTGGCTGTGGAACCTAGTTGACATACTTTTGTCCCATGGGAAGGGGTCAAACAAAGGCCCACCTGTTGACTCACTGATTGTACTGAAAGGTGAACTTAGTGCAACTCCTTGAAGCTGAGAGAAGAGCTACAGTGGGGAAGAGACTCCAAATCCACCAGGCACCTGGATAAAAGGGTTATTTCCACATAGCCTGAGAAGTCCCAATGCATGAGGGGTCCTCTGAGATGAATGGTGCTTGATTGTGCTTGCTGGAGGTCTGTAGGGGATTGCTCTTCAATTCAGTCTTGTGTCCAGCCACTGGCTTGGCTCTACTGCTTGCTCTATTCTGGACAGGGCCATTCCTGGGAAATGCCTGGAGGTACCCTTCTCCCCAGGCATGTGTGCACGTGGCAAACTCCAGTTTGAACCTGGATTGAAACATGCTGATTCTCACGTCCCTCCAAGTTTGCACTTTGTGAATTGCATCTAGATATAGTACACAAGGACACCAACAGGTTCCCCAGGGGTCTGCCTCCACAGCTAATCCTATCCCAGATATGTGGGCAAGACTCAGATTTACAGAATGGTTTGGGTTATGAAGGACCTTAAAGCTCATCCAGTCCCACCCCCTCTCTTGGGCAGGAACACCTTTCACTATCCCAGAGTGCTCCAGTCTGTGTCCAACCTGGCCTTGGACACTTCCATGGGATAGGACTGCCACAGCTTCTCTGGGCACCCTGTAAACCACAGCACAGGTTGCTCAGCATGGGTCTGTAGAAGGCACCAGTGACATCTCAAGGTATATCCAGGCAGGAAACCAGAGGTGAAGTTTTAGCAGTGCTGAATTACCAAGATTCAGTCTGAAGAAGATTGTACGGAGATCTCAGAGCCCTTTCCAGTGCCTGAAGGGGGGATCCAAGACAAGGGATGAAGTGCCAGGACAAGGGGGAATGGCTTTCCACTGACAGAGAGCAGGAATTCCTCCCTGTGAGGGGGTGAGGACCTGGCACAGGTTGTCCAGGGAAGCTGGCTGTGTCTGCCCTATTCCTTGAAATGTCCAAGGCCAGGTTGGATGGCTCTGGGAGTGACCTGGGCTAGTGGAAGGTGTCCCTGCCCATGGCAGTGAGTTGAAACAAGGCAAATTTTATGGTCCCTTCCAACCCAAACCATTCTGGAACTCCAGGATTACCAGCAGGAAGGTGGCTGGAGAAAATGCATTTAATCCAGGGTCTGCATCCCATCTCTGGGACAGTGAGGTGCTCATGGCCAGTGTCCTTGCAGCTGACCTGCTAGGTTGCTATGGCTCTTCTCTATCTCTGATACTTGGATCTCACCTGCATCTTGGGGCGCATCCACAGCTACCAGGAACTGGCTTAGACACACACAGAACTTTAGCACTTCATACCAGAGAGATTAGAGACAAGCACCATGTGCTAAATATTCCATAACTCAAATCCATGCCATTATTGTGCTTTTTTTTTTTTCTTGAGGCTCCTAAGTATTTTTGCTCTCATTATTTTAATTGACCTCTGAAAAAATAACAGTATCAAAACAGGAGCTCGGATTACTGAAGTTATTACCCTGTTAGGTGCAATGAGTGATTTTATATGTAGAGAGATATAGGTATGTATAAACTCATTTTTTCTTCTAGAAAGGGAGCAATTCAATAAATAATTAATGTTTCTCAATCCTGTAGCTGCTTTTCTTGCTGTAAAAAATTAATTAGTTTTCCATCATCTGTTTCCCTCTGACCTGGAGGTATCTGGCACGGCAGCAGTGCCCCTGCTTAAACATGCTCCTTGTAATCTTTGTCATGCCCATGGTGCAGAATCTGAGGGATAAACAAACTAATCAGAGATATTCGAGGCACCTCCAGGAAGATTTAGTCATCGTAACACTTTGCGCTTATGCAGCATCCATCCGTCTGGGAATAATTAAGCTGCTCAACCCCTGATGAGGTAAATGCTGTGCTCACTGCTCTGGTGGCTGGTAAACAGAGTCACAGAGAGGTTACATGGTTTGCCCCAGACCACACAGAAAGGCAAAATGGTTCTGAGGTAGAAAATGCTTTTGCACCACCACTTTACAAAAAGTAACTGAAATGTGGTGGTGGATGAGGTGAAATGATTAAGAGATCCCAGACAAGGCTGCAATGAATTAAGGACTAGCTTCTGCTCTCTTGGCTGGTCATGCACCCATGACCTGACCCACTGCCTCTTCTCCTTCAGTGGGAAACAACCAGGGAGGATACATGGACTCTGTGGAGCCCAGGCCCTGACCCCCCTCCCAGGGGTTATCAGGATCAGTGTGCTCATGTCACACAACAATTCCTCCTCGCAAGCCCTTGCTTGAACCTGGGGCCCATTTGGGTTTCACATTTGGAGCCCATTGCTGATGAATTCTCCCACTCTTAGCCCCAGTCCTGCACCAGAGCAACTTGTGCCAAGTCCAGCAGCAGCAGGGAGCTCTGGCAGGAAGGTGGCATTTGCTTATCAATAAGCACATTGCATTCAATTTTTTAGAGAAAAAGGTATTTTGGGAGGAAAAACGACTTGCTCTCAATGCCTGTCAACTCCTTTTCAATGCTTCAGGCCTGCTTTGCTCCCAGCCTGCTCCCCAAAGCATCTCTGGGCCCTGTTCTTCTTTTGTAAACACTGTCATACTTTTGCTCTTCTGTGTGCTTCAACTTTTTTGACCCAAATTTTGTAGGTTGATGAGAGAAATGGGAAGTCCTTAGGGTCTCTCAGTGCTGTCTCTGAGAGCCCTCAGGTGTTTACTGCAGGGGGACTTTCAAATATGTTTTCCCCCGACTTTCTTTTCCTCTTGGCCATGGGCAGATGCTGAGCATCCCCTTTACCAGGTGGCATTCATAAATCATCCCTGAGCACTCCTGCCTCTCTCCCAACAGGAATGCTCTGCCGGAAGCCTTTGCCTTCCCCAGGAGCATCCCCTGGATGCAGGTCCTGAGAAGGAGGACAGCTTGCTGTAGCAATGAGCTACTGCCCCCATTCAACAGGGAAAACCATGGAACTGCAGGGAGAAAATAAGTGCTGGAAAGCTGGAAAATATGACATTTGCACCTAATAATTCAGATCCTGGCATCTTTCCATCAGCTGCAGACAGTTATTCTAGGGGTCCAGTGTCTGCGATGTCATAGCCATCTCCATCTCCTGTGTCTTTTTAAGTGGTGGCTGAAACTGCCATCACTACTGTTGCTTTACCAGTGTCATGAAACTTAAAAATTGGATGAAAGGTGCTATTTCATGCTCCTGTGGTATAGCATTAGCTGGTGCTGTCACTCCTATTTATTGTAGGAGACCAGAGGGCTGAGCTTGCTGTGGTGCCTGGGCTGAGGAAAGCAGCTTGCTGTGCTTTGCCAGGGGGATTCACTGGTTGTTTGTACATTAAATGAGCCTGAAAGAGTTAATTGATGGGGAAACAAGAGCCAGCAAGTACAAGCATTTTCCTAATATGAAGCTTTGTTTAATTACATCTGATTAAGGTTTTAGTGGGAGCCACCACTGCCATTGCATTTTCTGGACCAAATTCCTTCCCTTTGATTTGTAATCTGCTCACATCCCTACCAGCCAATCTTGTACAAACAACCCATGGGCTGTAAAATCAAATGGAAAATATGGGCTCACATGGCACAAGCTCAAGTCTGAGCTGAAAGGGCAATAAAGAAAGGGCAGGGAGGTTACAAGTTAAAATTAATGCTCCAGGTTGTCTCTGCATGTGTCCAGACTGAACTCTCACAGATGTCTGGAGATCAGGTCCAAAGCCCAGCATGCCTGAGAGCCACAAATTCATCCAGATCATCCCAGTGTCCCCCAACCCTGCAGGAATCACAGAGTTTCCCAGTGCAGGCACTAAGCACTGAAGATATTTTTTGCCCCCCTGCACATGAAACTTTCATCAGCCTCATCCCCAAAGCAGAGCTTCAGCCTGAGACATCTCTGTAAAGCTGAATCAGGAGGGGCTGAGGCTGGTTCAGAGCACAGATATGGTGGCAGAAACACAAACCAGTTTGGGTTGGAAGGAGCCTTAAAGATCATCACATGCCAGTGTGATGTCCTGTGGGCAGGGACACCTTCCACTAGCCCAGGTCACTCCCAGACCCATACAAACCTGGCCTTGGACATTTCAAGAGATAGGGCAGACACAGCCAGCTTCCCTGAGCAACCTGTGCCAGGGCCTCACCACCTCACAGGGAGGAATTCCTCCTCACTATCCCATCTATTCCTGCTCTCTGTCAGTGGAAAGCCATTCCCCCTTGTCCTGGCACTTCATGGCTTGTCTAAAGTCCATCTCCATCTCTCTTGGATCCTCCCTTCAGGCACTGGAAAGGGCTCTGAGTTCTCCCTGGAGCCTTCTCCTTTCCAGGTGAGCACCCCCAGCTCTCCCAGCCTGACTCCAGGTTGGAGCTCCAAGAGGAGCCCTCCAGGAGGGCTCCAGCCCTTGGAGCAGCTCTGTGGCCTCCTCTGGACTCACTCCAACAGGTCGAGGTCTTTCTATGCTGGGACCCCAGAGCTACAGGCAGCTCTGCAGATGGGGTCCCATAAGAGCAACAGAGTAGGGGGGGAGCTTCTGTCAGAGAGGATGATTTCCAGCACAGCCCTCATCCTGGAGCAGGAATGTTAGGGAGATGGATGCCCTTTTCCAGAGCAAAGAGGGCAAGAACAGTGTTGGGCACCTGGGATGGGCCACTCCCCTCCTACAAACAGGGTACTCAGACAACAGCGAAGCAGGTTTGGGCCAGCAGGTTATAAACAATGGAGTTGCTTTGACCACCTATTTATAGGTATTTCTTGGCCAGCACAAGTCAGACATGCTGAAAGTTTGTAACTCAAAAGTGTACTGATTCTTTTTTCCGTAAGTACCTTAACCCTCCCTAAATCACAGATGATTTTTCAATCCAGTGAGCAGGAAGGGGTTAATATGGTCACAGAGGTTTTACATCCAGAAGCTGTAGGAAGCTGAGCAATGCAGAGTCCCCAGGCAGGTGCAAAGGAGAGCTGCTCTACTGCAAAAACCAGCAGTTAGCCCATTATCAGTTACATTTCATTTAAGTATAACAAATATAATTCAAACAACACTATAAACCACAATGTGAGTACATAATGGTTATGTAATTTGTTTTTCTACCTCCAATTCAGCTGAGTCACTTTCCCATAGTTCTCTTCTACCTAGCCGAAGTAGAAGGCCTGAGGCCCCTATTTTATAAGGTTTTACCTATATTCAACAGGAAGTAAATGTAAGACCTTCATTGTTAAGCTCAGACCAGCAAGGAGAAATAGTAATTCCTAAATTAAGCCAAAAGCTTTGAATTAATCTGCAGTAGCGCATTTGAAGATAACATTTTTTCTGGAAATTGGCAGAAGGTCCTTGTGAAACATGAACTTTTGGTTACTCAATTACGTTGTCTTTTACCACTTACATCTTATTGCTACTCCTGCTTCAGATTTTTGTCCTCAAGGGACTCAGATCATGATCCTGCATGTCATGAAGCACGAAGACAGCAGCATGTGCTAGTAGGAGCTGAGATCACAGCATCATTCCCCATGGGAAAACACATGTAGGAAGCTTCACCCAGACAGAATTCATAGGATCATCCCAGATATATTTATATGTTAAAACATAGCAGAAATGACATATGCTCACATAAATAACTGCATTCTCTCATTACTCATACTTTACCTTTGGATTTTTTTCACCTTTTATTGCTGTTTTACAATAGTATCACAGTAGTAGCAGTAAATCTACAGTGCTTCTTTCTAATTACATCTCTATTTAATTATTGCCCTTCTTCATGTCTCCATCCTAATGAGGTTTTCAGGTTGTGACAGTTGATGATGAAGTGGCTGGAAAGGTGTTATCTGCTCTTCACCTGAACAAGAGCCATCCAAGCCAGAGACCAGAGAGGACCCTTGACAAAACTCAGCCTCGCTCTCTCTGCCTTGCACACACAAAACAATCCACATTGTGAAATGCCTGTTGGAAAGGCAGATAAAAAATTTAAACAGCCACAGGGCACCCAGGTTGGTGGATGGATTCCAGAAGCATTAGATCATAGATTAATCTTTTTTCCCCTCTCTCCCAAAATACACTCGGGCATATTTCCAGCAATTATCAAAAGTCACTTTTTATAGCAAGGGTGTCTTCTATAGCACAGTCCTCCAGATTCTCTTCCATTTGCTTTGTTCCCATCAGATTTCCAATATTTTCTTTATTTATTTTCCTTTAAGGTGGAATGGCTCTAGAGGCAGGGTCACTTATTTCCCTCCAGAACCTCCCATTTGAAGCCCAAACGAACACCCTAAGACCAGTACATTTCTACCAGAAGAACTTGTCCTTTCTGGAAGCGGGATAGATACCTTGCCATGCTTGCTTGGCTCAGGCTTTGGCCTCTGCCACTTGGGACTTGTTTTCTGTTGACATCCCAAAGGCTAAATAGCAAGTGGGAATGAACTTGCTCCATTTAAATAATCATTCCCTTGAAAAAGCCCAGACCCATTTAACAGTTATTGCAACAAAACTGTGAAATTCACCCATGGTGAATTACCACACTGAGCAAAATCTGTTGCAAATGCAGAGCAATGAGATTCCTTTCAGCTCAAATGGTGTTGGTAAAGTGCTGCCTGAACCAGAATCTGTCCTGAGCTTTATAATGCACCTCCAGTCTGGAAAGTGGGGGAAGTGAAGTGTTTTGAAAGGACTATGGGAATCAGTGGCAGAATTCAGGGGAAATCCACCAGTAATAGAGTTGGCAGTGATCTTAGAGTTCACTTTGGGTAGCACTGCAGACAACAATCTTGTGCTGGTGTGTAAGAGCAACAGTCTCATTTGTGGCTGCTCATAACTTGTTCTGTCCCTAATGGCAGGGTGACATCATTCAGCTTGAGTAAGGAATCACATTCACAGACCAAGTACATCACTGGGTGTTCAGTTTCAGAACTTCTTCTAAAGTTCAGTGAAGATTTGGGGTCAGAGACAACATAACCATCCTAGTTCTTACTTCTCAGCAACATTCCTGCTGTGTTTTCGTTCTTTAATGACAGATCAAAGGAAAGAGGAGGGATGCTCTTACAATATCTGCCATTTACTTTAGCAGTGCAAGATCTGCAGACCAGTTAAGAACATGTGTAGCTATAAATATCCACCTCAGTTCCAATATTGATAGTGTTGTGGCCAAATGATTTCTTGCCAATTTATGACGTACAGACCCAACCTACCTGCCCATGTTTGACACTTTTGTCTATCCTATCCTTAAAACCAATCAATTGTTCCAATTCCATATTTTCAAATCTCTTCTGTTTCTTTATTATACTTTGATGTTTCTCAGAGTTCAGTCTGAACTGCTTTGTTCCATTTCCACTTTATTTCTTACTCAACTTATGGAGAATCGACAGAGGTTATTTCACTACCTCTCGTAAATATTTTTGCATGGTTTTAGTTAGCCTTCCCTCTCCAGCCCCCCTTTTCTCCTCTGAGCAACACCACTTTACTCATTCTTCAGATGTCATATTTTCTGACTCCTCATCAGTACTCTCTTTCACAAAGCACGCAGATGATTATCCTCAATCCACACACTGAAATTCATTTAAATCTAAGTAGATAATTAAAGCTTGTTGGATCAATATCAAATAATGACCTAATATATTGACTAGAGGTCTCTCTCTGAGTAGTAATGTGTTAGTCATCAATACATGCAGGAATGACAGGGCAGCTGTGGCCAGACCCAAACTGGGCTTACACCATCTTGTCCAGATCATTCACATCTGTGATTTGGGTTCCCTCTGAGTCCACAAGGACTTGCCCAGGGATGGGAGTAAACAAAAACCTGGTAGCCACCAAAAAAAACTGCTGATGTCAAAGATGGTCAGGACAGTTTGAATAACCTCCTGTCTATCTGCTGGCTACAAAGAAAGCCCAAGTCCTGAGTTAAGCAGGGTAGCATGAACCTGGTGAGAACCATGGGATTTGGGAGTGCTTTCACACTAGCAAAAATCTTCCCCAGAAGTCCCTGCTCCTTTCATCCTTAGTCTGGGCTGAGAAAAGTTCATTAAGAGCCTTTCCAAAAAAGTGGTGTTGCATGCTTAAAACATCAAATCCAGGAGCTCAAAACCACAGGGTATTTTCTGCCACCTTTAGTTGGTGAGACAAGAGAATCTGAACATGACCCAAATAGCCTGAGATATACATGATATGAATTTAAGAGGAGGAAAAAAAAATATATTAGCACACAAAATATTAAGTCATTCATAGCAGTTGCAGTCATTCTGCAATTAATTTATCTGTCATCAATAGACTCATAAACTATTTGACTTTATGACAGCTTGGAAAGAGAAGATGCCAACTTTTCCTGCAGGTGTGCATCTGTTTGGGAAGATACCAGCAATTGTACGTGCAGGGAGAGAGGATGATAGGAGAGAGACAGAGGGGTTGTGAAATAAAATGAGAGTGAAAGGCTTGGCAAAAATGCTGGCTTGCTGCATTTGTCCTCCTTGGAGATGGGAAGAAAAGATTTGCAAATCCCTGAATCAAGCTGTGTTACCAAAAGTAGGTTGAGACCCCATGCTTTTAGTGATCTGGCTCCAGGAAATGAACACATAAAAAGAGCCCAGGGGCACTACAGAAATGGTTCAGCACATTTCCTATATTCAATGTGATACTTCAAATATTTATTGAGGGACAGACACCAGGTGCTCCCACACTGTTGTGATGGTAAATATGACTAAATTCATAGGATGTGAAACCTTTCTGGGTTTTGCATAATTGCTCTTCAGAGCTTCTCCCTTGGCACCTGTGGGGGTATCTCCATCCTGGCCCTGTTTAATGGATGTGAACTACAAGGCTTTGGGGCTTGCAAGATAGGGAAAATTATCCAAGTCAAGGCAGATTTGATGGGTCCTTTTAAAAGTCAAGCAGGGGTGGGTGAAAAGGGTGTTATAAAAGCACTAGATAGTATTGTGAATGAACCCCCTGTCTCCTATTAGGCTGAATATATGCAATAATCCCAGAACAAGAGGTGTTTTAGCTGATTGCCAGGATTTTCTCTGAGTCAGGGCAGCATGGCTTCAAGGGCATGGGAGATAAACATGGTCAGTGGCCTTGGTGTTTCCAAGTACCTCCAGGTGAAACCCCTCTATGGCAGCAGCTACTGAAAAGTGAGTCAGCCACAGGCTGCCTTTCCTGCAAGAGTGGGAAAAAATCTCATAGGCAGGCAATTTCATCCCTTTCCAGAGTGAAAACTCCCTAGATGTGATGGAGGAGACCTCTGGGGCTGGAAGGGGAACCTGAGACTGCTCCTTTCCCTGCTTGTGCTTGGCTGGAATTTGTGTTTTCCAGATCTCAGTAAGCCAAAAGTACCTATAAAGGTAATTCGGTGTCTTTGTTTTTTTATATATTGTTGGTTTTTTGATATCTTGGGGCAAAAGTTTCTTGACCTCCTTTTACTTCTTTTATTGAAGTTAATTAACTTCATTATTCAGAAAGATTTTGGTGTCCACACTGGGTTCATATACTTCCCTCATTCCCTGGAGACAAATTGTGGGGTTGTGGCAGTTTTTCCTCTCTGGTGATTTTGGTGGCATAAAGTTCCAGATAAACACCTGATGAATTTTTTAAATACCTTTTTAAAAATTATTTTTTAACAAAACTAGGGTTTGGATTAAGCCAAGGCTCAAAAGATTTAAACATTTCTGTTTTCAAATGGTGAAAAACCATTCTTTGCTCACTTGGTGCAAAAGGGGGAAAAAGCAAAGATATTACTGCCACAGAAAGGAATAATGGGTGGAAATGTAGAAAAGTCCTGATTTGAAAGCACTGTCGAGAAGAAAAGGGGATAACGAGTCTCAAGGACTAAGGAAAAACTAGTAGTGAGTAGTGTCCTGGCTGTCTTTTGGCAGACGATGAAGAGGGAAGGTAAGAGGGTACACTGCTGGGGTTTGGATACCAGAATGGGGAGACAGGAAAAATCCACAGTGGGAATAAAAGAAATTAAGATTTGGGCTTATGAAGTAATGAGGATGCTTCACTTCAACAGAAGCTCAAGCAAAGCTAAGGGTGCTTTAAAGTGAAACCTTCAAATTATTTCAGTCTGAGTGGTCTTTTGACAAGGGTCTGGATAGACAGAGGGAATGGTTTTAAACCAAAGACCGTAAGTTTAGATTGAATAGGAGAAAAAAAAATCCTTCCTTTTGAGGGTGGCAAGGCCCTGGCACGGGTTGCCCAGAGCAGCTGTGGCTGCCCCATCCCTGGAAGCATCCAAGGCCAGGTGGACAGGGCTTGGAGTGACCTGGGCTTGTGGAAGGTAACCCCGTGAATGGTTTCCTCCAACCCAAACCATTCCACAAACCTTTCCCATTTGCATCAGCCAGAGAAATCTGCAGGGAACCACTGCTTCTTTCAATCCCCTCAGGTCTAGCAGCCCATCCCACCCTCATAAAGGAATTCAATGAAAATGAGGGGAAAGGGGGGAAAGTGAGGCACCAACACAAGGAATTTCATTCCACAAATAGGGAAAGATCTTGATCATGCCACTGGCGTGTTGCTGCAGACAGCTTAAGCTGAGAGAAAATTCTTTGGCAGTGACATCAATTCAAGCAGTAAGTAATGCATTTTCTAGGGTTGAGATCCAATTTAAGGTCTCTCCAGTGAATAGAATGATTGAATAGTACTTGAAAAAAAAAAAAAAACAAAAAAAAAACCAAACCAACAAATAACACTTTCTTTAAGTTTTTATCAGCCCATAATTAAAGTTTTAGAAATAGGGTTTTTTTTAAAAGACGGTTTTACCCTCTTTTTCCACTTGAACTGTGGTTTATGTACTGAAGTCTGCTAGAGCTGCCTTCAACTTGGCTTTCTTTAGAAATCATGCCCATCCACCAAACACAGAAGTTGACAAGAATGGGTTTAGTGCTGGGTGACTCATGCAAGGCTCTGAGGTTCTTTAGCCCTCTATTTACAAGCTGAGACCAAGCAGAAACTGCAGATTCACTGAACACCAAGAAAAGGAACTATCTTGGGCTGTGCATCTTTGAGAAATATACCACAGAACATTTTTTTTTTTCTGGTAAACTGCAAAAGTTTTCAGCAGTGTTTTACAAACTCCCTAAACTGAAATCTGCCTGCAGAGCTCTGGGTTTAATAGCTCCCAGCAAATCTCTCCTCCAGAATTAGTCACTTCTTTTTTCCTCTTAAAAAAAAAAAAAAAAAAAAAAATAAAAAAAAAAAAAAGAGGAGGAAAGAGGGAAAGTATGTTTAGCAATTTTTGCCATAAAGTCAATTCAGTGCAGCTTGAACTGCATGAGGTTNAAAATAAAAAAAAAAAAAAAGGAAATAAACCCCCCTCTTATTTTATAGGGAGCTCTCACTGCCTATGAATCAAAAACTAGTCTGAATAATGGCTCTGGTGAAAAGGTAGTAAAAAATAGTTTTGTGCCAGCAAGGCAAAGGTTTGAAAGTTGTTTTTTTTTTTTTTTGCTAAGCGACTGGAGTTAGACAAAGCCAGTCCCCAAAGATTTCCTTGCTGGTGATGCAGCTCTGTGGACTGCCAAGTACATACCCAATAGAGGACTGCTTTTCTAAAAATAGCGAATAGGTCATCAATTCTATCTCCCTGTCTTGGTCCAAATGAGTCTGGAGTGGTGGGAAAGGGTGAGGGGATGCCACTGGGCACTTCTCACAGTTCTGTTCTCATCTCCTGCAGATGAGGGCTCAGAGGGAACCTGCTGTGACCTGTTGACACCATCATATCTTCATCATTAACTATGGTGTGGTTTAGGCAAAGGGAGGAAATGGGGAGAACCTCAGATTTGGTTTGTTTTGGGGTGAATACATGTATATGATTTTAGCATTGGGTTTGGAGAGTGTGCTGTGCCATGTGAGTGACCAGAGTCTGCCTCTGGGTGGGAAATGGGGTTTCATCTCATTGCTGTTAGAAAATGAGTTCTTTAATCAACACTGATTGTCTTGACAGCAGGAAAGGGAGAGAAAGAGAGAGAGAGAGAGAGAGAGAGAGGCTAAGTCAACAGCACATCCCAGGACTGTCTGGCTATGGTGAGCTCCTCCCTGGTGATGCTCAGTGGGTTTCACTCCTCTGGGTGTCTGCTGGTGGATTGAAATGGGTTTGTAGTGCATTCAGATGTTTTGAGGTGGTCTGCAGGTGGATTGAGAGTGGGCACAATGTGTGCTGGACCTTCTCCCTGGGCAGTCCCCAATTCTTCAGTGACATCTCTGTGTCACTTGACTGCTGAGCAATGTGACACCTGGCTACTGAAGGCTTCTGATCTTGCAAATTGTGTGCCTGAAAAATCCGTAATCTTGGTCCAAGTCAGAACCAGAAGTCTTTCAAACAGGTTTAGAAGGGCCTGGTTCAGAGCCAATGCAGCCTCTGCCTTTGGAGAAGGTGGTGTGAGGTACAGTTGGATGATCTCTCCAAGACATGATCCTTCAGGTTGAGGTTGGAGCGCTCCGTGGGACAGGATGTAGAAGCAGTTTCCATAGCTGAGCTGCAACCCACTCCCAACAGTGCCTTATCTTCATCTCTGCCTGTATCTATTCACATGCAATCAATAACAGAGGGGTTAGGGATTAAACCTGCTCTGACTTACCCCGGGGGAAGCAACAGCTGGGTGTAGAGTGGTGTAGAGTGTTTGTTTTGGGTGTTTGTGCCATGGCAGAGAAAGAGGAGGCTTCAATGTGAAGTGGCTGCGAGGTAAAGCACAGCCCAGCTTCATGTCGGGGCTCAGCTTTGCTTAGCAAGTCATCTCTAATCCTTCTTCGCTTTGCTGTAGCTGCTATGCACACGATAAGTGAAAATTCTGGGCGAAAATCATAAGGCTACTGCCAGGATTAGGATAAAATAGGAAAACCCCATTTAGGAATCAACTATCACTTGTTAATTGATCTCGTTGCCATGGACCCCATTTTTCCTCCCTTGTGCTTCAATAACTTAAATGTCTTGGTTTGTGGAATAGTTTGGATTTAAAGGGGGTGGGATGAGGGAAGAAATATGGTTAAAAAGTAAGTCAAAGGCTCCAACATGTGTTCTTGGCTGGTTAAATTAAAGATGAGGGTTTTAGGCTTCCCGTGGGACCTCTCTTTCACAGCATCCCCCTAATCCTCTGGAAATCGCCTGTTACCTGCAGCTGTTGGGTCACCAGATGAACTATTTGTTCAATTATTCTTGGTCGTGCCTGCACAGGCTGCCTCAAAGCTGCCGGCACCAACCCTCGGCCCACTTCAATCGCGTCCGGAGGAGCCCCAGCCCGTTTGAAGCGCTCCGTCCTGCTCGCCGCAGAGAGGTCTCCCCTCCCGCCCCCGCAGCCCTTTCTGTCTCGCCCTGCCATCCCCGAGAGCGGCCGGCGATGCTCCCGCGGCTGCAGGGGCGGGCTGGGAGGGCGGCTCCGGTGTCGGAGCGAGAAAATAATTACAAATGAAAGAGAAGATTAACTGAGGCTGCTGCGACAAATGCTGCCGAAATGGTTTCTGGAGCGCCGGCGGTCCCTTGTAACAGGAGCGATCGGCTGCAGCTGCCGTCCCACTGGTGATGCGGGGAAACGCGGGTCCCGCTGGGATCCCGGAATGAAGCCTAAAACCTGGGAAACCACAGCTCAGGGGGATGAGATGACGGACTGGGGCAGCTTCACGACATACAAATGGACTGGTAATTAACACAAATTTTTTTTTCCCACCTTTGTCTGCCCCCTCTGCCTCCATCCCCAAGTCAGAAATCTTCAAACCCACCTAATAAATGGATCACAACTGCTGAAAGACGGCTCTTGCCTGGCTCTGGGAATCCTCAGAGTTCACATTGCCGGGGATCTGGGTCTTCAGCCTGTCTGAGATGCCATGAAGTTCCTAAGTGGTTTTTCCTGACTTCAAGAAAAGCCCCATTTCAGGTT
Source organism: Regulus satrapa (assembly GCA_013396955.1). NCBI lineage: Eukaryota > Metazoa > Chordata > Aves > Passeriformes > Regulidae > Regulus > Regulus satrapa. The sequence goes on along the minus strand of VWZN01007203.1, from coordinate 205,365 downwards.
TCCAAACTTCCACCTATTTACCCAAATGGTTAGGACAGCACGTTACAGTTATCCAGAAATTCTGGGTGTACAGGAGATGCAGGAAAAACCTTGATGGTCTTTAGATGAGACCTGAAATAGTTGATTATTCATGAAAGGATGGGACATGGTTTTGGGAAGCTGTCCCTGGTGGGTGCAAGGCTAAAGGCATCCCACACACTTGCCCGTGCATGGAGTATTTGGAGGCACAAGAAGCACACAGACAAGAAGAGAGGTTCTACGTTAGGCTTCAGCTCCTGGTGTGGTTGACTTGGAGGGTAAATTCACTGCCATGGCCCAGGCAGTGAGTGGAGCCACACAGTAGATAGGAATCTCGCTGAGATGGATATGATGCTGACAGTCTCTAGAAAGCTAAATTTGGGAAGTATGCAGGCAGTGGGCTTTAGTGGCTTGTAGAGAGGTGATGGAAAATAGGGAGCTGGGTGATAGATCTGGAAGAGTTGCCACTTTTGGAATTGGCAGCATCTGGAGAGCTTCCACTTTTCAGCAGGCTGATGCCCCATCCCTGGAAGCACCTAGGTTTGAATGTGGCCTTGAGCAACCTAATCTAGTGAAAGCTGTCTCTGTCCAGGGCAGGGGATGAATTGGATCATCTTTAAGGCCCCTTCCAAACCAAACATTCTGTGGTTCTGTGATTGAGCTCTCAGCAACCATGCTGACCCTGGGAGGACACTCCTGCTCACATGAGGGCAGAGCAGCAGGAGAAGAAGAGTCCACCATGACAGCAGAATCCTTGTCTTAGCGGTGTCAGCCCTTCTCTAACCAGAGGGAATGGTGGGTTGGGCCTCGATAATACTCTGATCATCATCTCTTACATTAGAGGCAGCATCAGAGTTTTCTCTCTTCTCCTGGAGCTATGGGGAAACCCTGCCTGGATGGCCAAGGCATGGCCATCCCATGGGATTGCGAATTGTTAGTGTTTCTCTCTTCTTCCAGACGCTGAGCTTTGCCCCAGGGAGCAGAAGTGTCTCCTGTGTCACGGTCAGAAGTAGAACAGGACAAGGAGAAATGCTTTGATGAGATGTGCTTCCCTTTGGGTTCATAGAATTCTAAAACAAATGGTTTGGATCGGAAGGGACCTTAGAGACCATCTTGTTCCAGCCCTGGAACAAGGTTCCCCTGTGACCCTTGCTCCCTTGGGCAGGAGGGTTGCTCCAAGCAACCGCCCCAGGTTGCTCCCAAGTCCTGTCCTTGGATACTTCCATGAATGGAGTAGCTGCAGCTCTTCTGGGCAACCTGTGCTAGGTACACTGCAGCGCT
>VWZN01007203.1:185282-204049 GCA_013396955.1 Regulus satrapa | reverse complement strand
AGTTTCTGAAGTCAAAAGGAATGTACAACCTCACGTGCATCATACACGTCTGCATCCCCCTTCCAACACCTCTCTTACCTCCCCCCACCTCCCACCCCTTCTCCCTTCATCACCCCCAGGTCCCTTCCAGCTGCTCCCCACATCTCCTGAGTCCCAGCAATTGTTCTTGAGACATGTCAAAACACCATTAGCCCGTCCCGGGCCGGCCTGGGTCCTTTCCCCGGCCGAGAGAGCCAGGACAGGCTGGCGCTGACACATCCCGCCTGGCACTTTTAAGTCCCCGCCCGCGCTCGGCGGGGACAGCTGGGGCGTGCCACAATCCCCTCGGCCCTTTGGGCTAAGCCCGGCGTTTTAAAATAGTCCCCCCTCCCCTGCCCGGCGCTGACAACTGCACAATTATTCCAGACACTGTTTATGGACCCGCGACGTAATTGGAGCCCGTGGAAGAAGAATGGAAGTGAAGGGGGAGAAGGTGGCAACCCTAAGTGGGTTTCACCCTAATTAACAGCTCCCTTGTTTCTTAGCGGGTGCTGGAAAACTCATCTATGCATGTAAAATCTGCAGCAGCAAAGAGATCCGTGGTGAAATCTGGCATTTTTTCTCAATCATTATTTTTTAAAGGTTGGTTTGGATCCTTCACATTTGTTTCAGGGCTCCCCAAAAGGCCATTCTACCTCCTTTCTGAAAAAGAGATGCTGCCAGGTGGGTTGAGAATTGCCTTAATGAATGCCTCTCCTTGTGCCTCAGTTTTTCCATTGGCTAAACAGGGATGTGATGTCTGGTATGACCCTGGGAAAGCAGAGGAAGGAACTGGGACAGGGCTGGTCTTCCTGAAACCAGCGCGGCAGTCCAGCTGCTGGCCAAGTGCCTTTAGAGAGTGAGAAATGTGACAAAATGATGCGAAGAGCTTCTCACACCTGGAGCTGGGCTCCCAACCAACCCCAAAATGGGGTTGCAGCCGCTGTCTGTCCCCCCCCTCTCCCCAAGGCCTTCAGATTCGAACCCCGGAGCATCCGTTTGTGATAGAATGGGATCTTTTCTGTGAGCCCTCAGCACCACCTAGTGTTCCCAAATATTCCCAGGGTTCCGTCCTGCGCACCCAGGACATGTCTGGTCACTGTGTTGATAGCTGGTCCCCAAGGCTGGGGCAGCATCCCACATCCCTACATCCACAAGGATTCCCTCCAACCCCTCTCTTCAGCCATTTAACAACACCAATCCCCAGTGCAAGCTCTCAGGCGTGAAGGTTGCTCCCGAAAACTTCATCACCTGCTTCCCAAAGCATCCTCCTCTATGGGGAGGCTGGATTGCTTTGACATCCAAAGTTGCTTCTGCAAGAGTGTGGGATTTTTTTTTTTTTTCTGCCCGTTTCCAGCACATCAGATCTGTATTTCCATTGCTTAAAGGTCAATCAGTGCCAGGTTTTTAACTTGGTCTTCTTCCCTGACCCTAGCTATGGTTTTTTGTGTTACTTGTGTTTTTGTGATACTTTTGTGTTTTATGGTTGTACAACTTTTAGGATTGAAAATTAAATGAAAGGTAGCAGAAACTATAAATGTTTGTTTGGGAAAGATAATTGGAGCAGGAGTGGTGATGAGGATAAGAGGGGAGAAGACTGTAAAAATAATGACTATAAGGAAGAAAAGCAATTAAATAGCAGTATGGATGATGCTTACCAATGATAATTTCAAAAGCAAAGGGCTCAGTGTTTAACATGTCAAGGTGATTAATTGATTTTTTCTTTTCAGATGAAACTACCCACCACATCTGAACCTGCTGGTCCCTCACAGCTTCATGTCCCCAGTAATCTCACCATCACTCTGAGACCTTTCTTACGGCTTCAGAATTCCTCCCCCCAAATTTCTCGTTTTATTAGATGATCTTAATATGGGTAGCAAGGCTGAGCTGGCTGGGGAGGTGACATTCCTCCATCTACCACCAAGATGTGCCCTTGCTCCATGACTACTGAATGACAGCTGGATGGAGGGGGGAAATCCCCAAATCAAACCTCCCCGGATGTGAAGATTTAATTTTGCCTGGCTCCCAGGGGCAATGTTGATGGCACAGCCCTGAGGACTGCCCAGCTCCCCTGCACGTCTCCCAGATGGGTCACCCTCTTTGTGAGGTGTTTTAAAAGGAACATTTCCTTGCCTTCCCACTTACTTTTTTAACTGCTTATCACCTGTGAGTTATTTTTTTTTTATCCTGTTCAAATTTCCCATGGAGTTTGGCCACTTTGTGCTTCCTTTTAGATGCTGTTGGTTTTATCTTTAACCTTCACCACCTCTCTCTGAACCTCCCTTTCTGTTGCCTGTCACTGTTTTCTCATGCTCTGCCTTTTCTTCTTTTGTCTGGCTACACAATTTTCCTTTTCTGTCCCTTATTAATGCTTTTGCCATGTCCAAGCATGCTATAGTTCTGGCATCAGGCTGGGACTGATGCAGTTGGAATCACATCAGGGCTGAGCATTCCCTGCTTTTATTTAATTCTCGCCTGTTCTTATCCAGCTTGGGTTTCGGATCTTTTCACAGAGGGTGTAACAGAAACACTTCTGGGGTTTGTCTTTGCTTATGTCACTTGACCAGTTCTGCCCCAAATAAGTCCCTTTTCCTCCTGGCTGTGCACAGATGCTGTTTGCTCTCCGCAGTTGCAGATGTGTCATATTGGATTTATTAATCTCCTCCTTTTGCCACCTGGCAAACTCCTTCCTTGACCTCTTTGCACAGGAACAGGGCATTTGCAAGAGTTAGGTCACATTTTAGGCAGAGCCTGGTGGGCCCCTTGTAATCTCCCCAAGGCACTTTGCACTCCCCATCTTTCTGTATGTGGGGACTGACATGGCCCATGGAGAGGAATTAATTTTGGCGATGGTACTGTGGAGTAGCTGCAGGTCTCTGCCCCTTCCCCTGTCCCAAGGTACTTCAGCATCACTGGAAATCTGGATTGCATATGATGGGTGAGCGCTCAGGTGATAAACAACACTCAAATGGGAGGATACTATGAGGAATAATTCCTTGGGTACCAGGAAGGCTTAGAGAGGTGCCACCAGGAGGTGGCTCACTTAGAAATGGGAGCATCTAAATACAAAACCTTTTGCCTACATTACACAGGCAGGTTTTGTGGGTGCAGGAGGAGGGGAAGGAAAAGGAGACATCGTCATTTTGGCTGGAAAACACATCAATATTCCAGCGAGGGACCAGACAAATATCTGTGTCTGGCCAGTGTGCTAGCTTGCTTTCCCGTTTTCCCCCCTCTTAAAATTGCAGGCAGCCTGTGCATCTCCTCTCTCCGGATATATGGCCACGTGGCAAATGACTCCTTCATCCATCCCCTCTGCCAGCACAGGAAAATGAGGGAACTAATTTCCTGGCTCTGACACGCCATCATTTCCTCCATTTCTCTGAGCTGTTAGTTCTGAGCTCTCTAAGCATCTCCCATGGCACGCTCCAGCCTGCATCCCACACTGCATCCATGGAGACTGCAGGTATTGTCTAACCAGACAGCATATTGAGATGATTCCCAGAGAAGAAAACGTGTGTTTTCTTGGTCGTTCCCAGCTTTGCATGTTGATGTGAAAAGACTGCCAGGATGTTATTTGCTGCCAGATCTCCTGTGGATATGTTTAAGAGCTGCAGCTCTGTATAAGATAAGCACGGAGAAAATAGACATCAGGAGGTGGAAAATTAGAGATGGGCAGGACACAAAAGAGATTTTTGAGGTCTCAAAAATTCATAGAATAGGCTTTCAGAATTTTTGGTTTTTTTAGGACTGATTTCATGGGAAGGCAAAATTAGAAAAGTTGCTGATCAGGACTTTTTTTTTCAGGATATGCTGTGCTGACCAGAATTCTCACCTCCAGTGGTAGCCAAGTGCCTCTGGATGGTGAGAGCCTGAACGGGACACAGGTTTGAAGAATTTACAGCCTTTGCATGTTATTTCAAGGCTGTCTAAGGAACTGTGAAGCTTTTAAGAGTGGCTGAGATCTAGGAATTTATGGCTATAAGTTGGAGATGATGTCAGGTTTTGATATATCTTTTAAGGAAATGATTGTTCAGGACCACTTGGAAATGAGACATTCTACCAGGGTTCTGCATAACCCCTGACAGGGAGGGTCTTTATTACAAAAAATACACCCAGAGAGGTTTTTTGTTTCCTTAGAGTAAGATCCACCCCTCTACACACCCTGTGATTTTGTTCTGCAAATATTTGAAGGTGCAGATTTCCTGGTAGCCAAGAAACACCAACATGACTCAGCAGAGCTTTGTGTGGGAACAAGCTCCCATTTCAGAGTCAGGTTTAACTAAAGGTTTAGTTTTTAGCTAAACTCAGCCTTTCTTATGTAACAGCTACAGCAACTTCATCACTCGTGACCAAGATTTTCCTGTGACATTATTTTGGGTCTCATTTACATTTGTGGACATCCCTTTCGGTTTTTTTCATGAACTTGTGGCAAATTCCTAGCTAAATAATTCTTCATTTTTCCCAAGCTATCCATCTCAAGAGTTGTTTTCCTTCCATTTATTCCTCAGCCTCAGTTTTGGGGGTAGTTTCTGGGGGTAAATCCTTCTGTGTGCCTGGAGCAGGGTGAGTGTAAACCCCTCAGTCAATTCTGATTTATTCCAGGGTTTGTGGGACACAAAACATCATCAGGCTCCTGGGACACTTGTGAAACAACTGAATGAAGAGACAAAAAATACCTGCAGCTTGGCTTTTGCCTCTGGAAATGTTGAATTATCCCACCTGTAAAGCACGAGGGTTTGGGCATCCAGTCCCACCACTGATAAAGGGGAGGATGACTGTGGGATGCTGCCTCCCTTCCAGCAGCACTTAACTCTTGGAGGTGAGAATGATGGATTAATTGATAATTATTTAAGAACTCATCTGTTTAAACAACATTGTGGGACCAAGAGAGGGAATAGATTTTATGTCAATTAATTGAATTAGTAATATAACAATAAAAGAAAAATACAGGGTTGGCAGACAGCTCTTCTAAACCTGAAATAATTTCTAAATCAGGGTGGATATATTTAAAATATTAAAATCTGGCTTTCCTGCTACAAATTCTCTGTGGCAGGTGTAGTTGCTCTCAGTGCTGTAAGTAGCTGCACTGCTCCCTAAAAGTGAGTAAAACCGAGGGCTGGAGCACAGAAGGACCTGTCAGAATTTCCTTTACAAATAGCCATAATAACACTTCCCTCCCTCCCAAGGGTGCCATGAGGGTTAATTATTTAACATTTGTAAAGCATTTGCAGGACTGGAGATGAAAGTGGAAAGTATTATTAAGTATGAACTCAGTTTTATAGGAGGCCTGGTCAGACAATTGCATTTGGAGTTGAAATATGGCTTATGAGTGGGGATGCTAGGAGGGACATCCATCAAACCTGGAAAATGGAAAGCATGGAAAATGGAAAATAAAGTGCTTTGAAGGAGTTAATTTATTTAATAATTAATGCAGTGTTTTGGGCATGAGGGGTGCGGGGAGTTGGGGGGTAATGCCCCCTACAGCTCCCCTGTATCCCACCCTGCATGAGGTGGGTAATGGGGAACTCTGATGGTAGGAAATTTAATCATTATACAAAAACAGAGAAAATTAGGATCTGGAGGGAAGAAGCCTTGAGACAGCCAAAATTCAGCAAATCATGGCTTAATTTTGTGGGAGAAAACTGCAAGTTAAGGCACCTGGTGTGCTCATGAGTGGGGGATTTCTGCGTCCAGGGTCACCTTTCCCTCCCAGCTGGGGTTTGGGAGGCAGGGAGGAGGCAGGTGAGGCGGGTGCCACGGGCAGGGGAGGAGCACAGATCACCTGAAGGCAGGTGCAGCACCAGGATCACCCGGACAGGTAAGGCTCTGCTGGCAAGGGCAAGCACAGGGAGGAGGGAGGTCACCCCACACCACAGGATGGGGAGAGACCCCTGCCTGCCCTTTATGGGCCCCTCAATTTGGCATCCAAACTCCATAGGGAGAGAAGAGAGGGGTCAGGGTGGGTGAACCACTGCTTCCCTTAGGAAAGCAAATTCGGGAGAGATTTAAGTGTCCTGAGCCCACCAACGTGTTCCCCTGCTCTGAGGTCTCTGTGGAGGGGCTCATAGGGGATTTGCTGCCGTCCCTGCTGGGTTGGGAGGCAATGGGACAGCACAGCAAACCTGCAGCAACTTTTTCCAAGGAGGAAGTAGAAGAATAAACATGATATGTGGGGCCCTAAAGCAGGCAGAGGTGAGAGTGGGGCAGCCTGGAGGCAGCAGAACCCCAAAACCCCCTTGCCACTCTGCAAGGAGCCCTTGTTGGCTCCCTGCTCCACTCCCAGCCAAATTAAATGCAAACCCACTGCCTCACAGCCAAACCAAAATTGCTGCTGCGTGCACTGAACCAAAAACTCGCTCCCCACCTTCCTCTACCCACAGAAATGCCTAGGAAAGTCACTTCTAGCACCTAAAAAGCTCAGAGATTAGATTCCTAAGAGTCCCAGAATGGTTTGGGTTGGAAGTGACCTCATGCCACCTTCCTTGCTGTGGGGAGGGCCAACTTTGCTGCAGGGGAAGTTTTTTTCTTTTTTTTTCTTCTTCCTACCAGCTTATCATGGGAAAACTACCAACCCCTCATCTTGGCAGCCTAGGGGGGACAGCTGAGGCTCCTGGTGCTTATGGAGGGCAATGTTGGGACCACTGCTCTGGGGTACTCAGGGACAAGCTGTGGTACTCAGCAGGCTTAGGGTTATGTGTTTTATGGATATTTTTGGTATATATTGCAATATAAATTGTTTTCATCCTTTGTCTTGGATAGTTTTCCTTGCGGGATGTTGAACACACACAGTGTCTTAACCTGTGTCTCATTCTGGGGCAGTTGGGACAATTTGAGGACAAGCATTCATTTCCTCTTTGGAAAATGTCCAGAAAAGTTGTGGAATCCAGCAAAGTTGCAGCTTTCCCACCCCTGGAAGAGTTCAGGGCCAGATTGGATGGGACTTGGAGCAACCTGGTCTAGTGGAATGTGTCCCTGCGCATGGCAGGGGGTGGAACTATATTATCTTGAAATTCCCTTCAACCCAAACTATTCTGTGATTCTACAGTTCTATAAATACTGATTTTGGTGGCATTTTTGATGGTGATAATGCTGGAGTTGAGTTTATTTTCGGTTGGTCCCTGTGAGGCGTTACTGGGGTCAGGTTATTGTATCCCATCACACATCATGGAGCAAGGAAAGCAGTTCAGGGCACAACTGGCAGCCAGCCTTTTAGAAAGCATTTTAATCTCCTTATCATCACACAGAGGCAAAGAAAAATGGCTTTTGAGATGGTAAAGTGCATTTCCCCCAACAGATAATTTTTAAAGTCAAACCTCACTGTCTTAAAACCACAAACAAATGCAGGTTGTAAGAGAAGGAATGACAGAGTGCCTGTTCTGAGCCCTCTGTAATTAGGCTTTGGCTGATTTATTTTATTTCTCAGCTTTCTTTGCTGGCATGTAGCTTCTCACTGCATCCCTGATGGCAGGGCTCAGAGCAAGGATAGGGATAGAGGATCCAAACCAGGGGCTTATAAAATAGGAGACAAATGGAGGCAGCATAAGGAAGAGGAAACAGCTGCACAACCTTTCCATCACTAGTTTTTATATCTTTTTCCCTCACTGTCCCTTTCCAGGTAGATTCATTGTGTCTGTTAAGTAGACCTCTAGTCCAGCATCCTGAATTTAAAGCTTTGATCTCTGTTTGAACTTCCACGTTGAACTTTCCCATTTCAGGAGGATGGATTATCTCGGTTTGTGTTCTCTGTCTGCAGCTACTGTATGAGCTCCTGCAGTACCTGATGGTTCTTCAGATACTTCCTGACAATTGAGCCTAATAGTTTCCAATTATTATAATTTTTTAACCTGAGTTCAAACCCCTTAAGGATCCTTTAGAGGCAGATTTGTTGCTCTCCTGCTTTTGCAGCTGCAGCTGAGCTCACCAGTATGAGGAAGATGATTGCTCAGTGTCACTGTTAACGCTCCCTGGTGCGGACAGAGACAGAGGAAAAAGAGAACCCGGTAATAATGGGATGAAATGGTTTAGAATGGGGTTTTAGCCTGACATTAATGCATTAGAGATCCAGCTCCTGTGGGAGCTAATGGAAGTGCTGCTATGATTACAAGTGCCTCTGCAGACAAATAAGACAACGCTGGTAATGAGTGAGGCAGCGCAGGGTACAGGAGAGCGAAACACTGTCAGTGATGCCTCTCCTGGTACCTTTCAGACATCTCCTGCCATCTCTCTGTCCTCAGAGGCAGAGATGTCTCGCCCTTGTGTCTGGACCACTGCCATCCCCATCAGGCACCAGATTTGGGCTGCAGGGTTACGTTGAATTCAGGGAGACACACAGAGAGGACATATAGGATAGGGAAGGCGCTGACTGAGAATGGGTTTTTGAGCACAGCACCTCAGCTGCTGTCAGTTTGTAGGTCTGGGTTTGATGTGCTCCTGCAGCTGCAGATTCAACACAAAAGGCCTTCTGGAAAGCTGTAAACAGCTTAATTATTTCCAGATGCACATCTGAGTGGCATTCCCCATCTCAGCCTGAGCTCAGCCTGGGTGGTTTTTTTTTGCAAGTCAAGACATTTTTCCTCTTCAGAATCAACCTTTTTTTTCAGGGAACCATCCCTGTCCCTCACAGATGCTCTGAGAACCAAGCACAGGTCCTATGGTGTGCAAACCAGCTCTGGTGTGTCTGAATTGCCTGATTCGCATAGGTTGAAAGGCAGAGTTACTTGTAGGGGTGGTAGCTGTCAGCTCTTCCCACTGGTGAACTTTAGCTGTAATTTCCTAGCTGGGGAAAATGGAAGTGATGCCCTGGTTGACACATTATCAATGTATTTTTAAAAAACAAAAACAAACAACCAAACCAACAAACAAAAGCAAAAACCCAACCAAACAACAACAGAATGTCAGGAAACCAAATGAAACATTTGGAATAGTAAAATTGCCTGGGTTTTGGCTAAAAAGAGAGTTTGTGGCTGCCAGGGTAGTGTGAGAAGAAGAAGGTGAAAGCCTAACTGGGCTTTCAGGCTCCTTACCATCCTCCAGATGCCTCCCCAGGTGGTATAGCATTAGCTATGAACCAAGAAAAAAACAGCTTCTCTGGGAGGTGATAAGAGGAGATGAAAGAGTAAATCATTAAGCAGACACAGCATAGGGCACCATAATAAACGGGGCAAAGAGCATGAATGACAAACCAGCAGGGACATGGGGGTGTTGCCAAACATGGCTGGGTGGTGAGGGAAGGGACAAAGTCACGCTCAGCAGGGACACCCTGGGATGGTGGATGTGGCCACCAACACTAGTACCTGCTGGACCTTCAGCTTGTTATTTTCCCTGCTCATTGTAAGCATGTCTCACTTCCTTTGGAGCTACAGGGATAAACAAGACATGTTTGCCCCAGGGCACAAACATAACTGGTTGTTTTTTTCCCCTGTGCTTACCCATTGCATGTTTTCAGATGAGGAAGAGAAGCAGGAGAAATAGTTTTGCTGGTCACATGTCCCAGCTGAGCTATGTACTCCATGCTATCAGGCAGGAACAGAGACCAGCTACCCCAAAAGAGTCCTCATCACTCCCTGTGCTCAGCCCATATCACATAAGCACTGTAAAGTAGCTGTGCATACCTCATTTAGCTGATCTTTTGTGATTGATCATTGTATCCTTCAGGTCATCCCAGCATCAATCACAGGTGGAAAACCATAAGGCCACACTTTATATTACCATTTAATATGTCATTTCAAGAGCAATATCGGTCATATATATGACTGTATATTGCTGTGGTTATGTTATAACTATAGCATTAATATAGCATGATATGGCTGCAGTCCTTCTTGTTGTGGTATTGTGGGATGGGTTGGGTTCTGCTTCCAGTTATTACCTTGATATTTCACCATTCCTCCTTGTACCTAATCTAAATTTCCCCTCTTTCAGTTTAAAACCATTACCCCCATTTCATGTATATTATGAGAATCTCTACTCAACCAGAAAATACAGATTTTTCAGCCCTCCACATGGCTTGGGAATGCTGCTCTCTTAATGACAGGGAAGCAGGTGGATGCTCCCATTCCCCAATTTCCCCTTTCAAAGGACTGCAAAGATGATTGTATTAACCCACTGGACTGTGCCAGCCCTGCTGGTAAACAGCATCTTGCTTTGATTTTCTGTTTAATTACCCAATGCACCCATTGTCAATAAGTCTTTCCTTTTAAGTCATGAAATAAGGCAGAACCCTGCAGTGCTAATAGTGACCTGCAAAGCTGCCAGCTCATACCGTGCCCTTTCCATGCACAGTTTTTTCACTCTTGGATTAAATTCCCCCTAGATTTGTCTTCATGAATCCACCAAGATAGCTCAGAGGTACTTGGTGAAGATAGGATGGAAACCAGCCTGGTGGCACTGCAGGGACATCAGCCCCATGTGCTGCCATGTGTGGCTGCATGTACCAGGGTGATGTTTGCACATGGAGCCAATGTTTGCTTAGCTCGAGCTGTTGGATTAGCTGTTTGGTTAAACCAGCTCAGATCAGGCAAGTTGGTTGCAGGGATTTAGGAGATTAGTTTTAACCCAGTAGATTTTTCTGCTCAGGGATAAACTCCTCTGGGAGATGGTGTCTGCACCAGCCATGGACTTCAAGGGATGAAACAAGGTGTCCCTGGGACACACCGACCTGAAAGCAGATAGTAATAAAGCCAAAGAAACAACTCACTTTCTCCAAGGCTGACAGCAGCAATTGACGTTTAACCCACACACAAATTATCCCTTGTGCAACAGAACAAGAACATTTTTGCTTTATATTTTCAGCAAGTGGGGACTGAAGCCCAAAATGCTGCTGGGGAAGGCAGTTTCAGGATAATCAGGATGTCTGGGACGGGAAGGTCAGATCCAGCTCCAAACGATGCGACTTCTGCTATGTGGAGGGACAGTATTGACTCCAAAAGGGAGACGGTTTCTGCCCACTGTTAACTGTGGATTGGCACAAGGAAGTTACTGAACAGAGAAGGAAGTCCTGGGCACCAGCAGCACAACCTTTGTTATCAATTAAAACATTGCTAATTGCCCAGCCTAATGCCACCTCATACCAAGACAACCCTCAAACATATGATTGAGCCCACATGAAAGAACTGATCAGTTCTCAAACTAATTAAGCAAACAGCAAACAGGAGCTGGTTTGGTTTAATTGCTGTAATTCTCCCAGGAAATGGGTCCCCCAGCATGTTGCAAACCATGTGTGTGTGCACTCTGGCACAGAGGCTCCAGCAGCTTGGTGCAAGTCCTGGTTCAGGGATGCTCAGGAGAGGGAAGAAGGAGTGTGACCAGGTCAGGATGCAGGGAACAACTTGATTTGTTTGCCCAAACCCAGAATGTTTTGTTTCCAGCAGCTTTTGGGGTATTTTGGAGGGTATATTTTTAACAAAATGCTTTGGTTTGTGCAAAAGGTGCAGGATATTTTTCACTTTTTCTTTGGCCTGAAATAATTCCAGAGATTTAAAAAAAATTGACTTAGCACACCACTTCTGTGGCTGTTTATGGAGCTAAAGAAACACTGCTGTTTACCCTTAAATGTTCCTGTTTTCCCTGTGTATTATCTCTCTTACCTGGTCCTGAAATGCCCACCCTGCCCTGGTCTGCAGCAGGTCTCAGTGCTCATACTTGCAGAAGAGCAAGAAAAGCAGGATGTACTGCTGAGAGGGATCCTTGGAACTAAAGGTTCAGGCTGGGATATGTCAGACCTTGCAGCAGATTTGGGGCCTTTTTGAAACAACTGTGGCTTTTTTTGACATTTCCTAATATTGGGACAAGGACCTCAGAGAGGTCCCGGGGGTTCCTAGTGCTCCTTTCTATTCCCATGTTAAGCCTACTCCAATCCTCCCTAAAAGGGAAATCCTATTTTTTCCCAGTGTTATGCCAAATAACTTGTGTAAATTGAATAATGACATTGTTTTTCTTTCCTTTGTAGTCAGAGGAGGTTGACAGGATGGCAAATTTTAAGGGTCATGCACTTCCAGGCAGCTTTTTTCTGCTCTTTGGGCTCTGGTGGTCTGTGAAATACCCACTGCAGTATCTCAGCCAGAAATTAAATAAGAAATCCCACAGGAATTATTGTTTCCAGCGTATGGATGCCATTGAAGGGGGAATCAAAATCTTCTTTTCTCTAATAGGTAAGTGTTATATTTCACTTGCTATGCCAGTATTCACCTAACCTGCAGTGATGACTGTAGAGGAACCCTGACTCCAGAGAAACTGGTCTAGATGTGGAAGGATCAGAGAATCTTTAAGGCTGGGAAAGACCTCTTAGATCATTAAGTCCAACCATTAACCATTGTCAGGTCCACCATTAAACCATGAACCTGAGCACCACATCTACATGGTTTTGAACACTTCCAAGTGTGGTGATTCCAGCACTCCCCTGAGCAGCCTGGATGCATCCTTGATGTCCATCTTGACTTGATCTCTGGTATAGTTTGATGTGGAAAAGCAAGTCTCATACCCCTTCCCAAAGCTGAGCTGCCATTAAACACAGGCCTGAGTTTTCCATCCAGTCTTTTCTCCTTTATGCAAACTCACCAGCTCCTGCTTCAGAACCCCCAGCAGAAAGGAGTTGTCTCAACCATTGCAAACAAACCCCCAGAACCTCCATGCTCTTGGGTGTCCTGCAGGGATGCTGGCGGAGCAGTTCGTCCCCGATGGTCCCCACTTGTACCTGTACAGTGGGGAGAATCGCGACTGGGTGAAGCTGATGAACTGGCAGCACACCACCATGTACCTCTTCTACGGCCTCTCTGGGGTAGTAGATGTCCTCACCTACATCTCCCAGGTGGTGCCGCAGGGTCTGGATCGCCTTATGCTGGCCGTGGCTGTGTTCGTTGAAGGTTGGTGGAAGGTGGTGCTTAATTTGGGGAGGGAGGTATTGGGGACCAAGCCAGAGAAGGACTAAAATTTACCTGACCAACATATGGTCCAGATACCTCTGGAGATATATTGTAGGCTTTATTATTATGGCAGGCTGGGATGGAATGAGATGGGAAATACAGTCATGGAAAGGTACTGGTTTGGGATTTCTGGGGCTACTGTGGTGCAAAGCAGCAGAATGAGGTTCATTGTTATGATAAATGGCTGGTGGACTCTGCATTCCTCCACCATTCACAGGCTATTCTCCTGCCCCATGTTCCCCCTGAGAGTCATTAATTGCAGTGCAGGCATCATTAGCCTCATCTGCTTGCATGGCACGTGACAATTTGAAGTGATTTATTTTGACTTCAGCACATCATGAATATCATTCTGTCCTCAGGCTGCCTTGCAAGTCACCACCTCGAATTCCAGACCCCTCTTGGATCATAGAATCATATAAAAAATTGGCTTGGAAGGAAGCTTAAAGATCAGCTAGGTCCGACATTCTCCCATGGCAAAAGGTCTTGTTTGTATAGAACCCTCCTTAATGAAGGCACAGCTCCTATTACTTTTTCTTTCCTGATCACAGCAGGTTTTAAGCAGCAGCAGGGGCAGCTCCACACTCAACAGTTTGGCATGTAAGACCAGGCAATCTATCATTTACAGTTCCCAAAATACTGTGAAGTTTAGCAATAAGAAAGATAGACACAGCAGAGAAGCCTGGCTAGAAGGGAAAGGTCATCTGAAGAGGTGATGGCACAGATGTGGGAAGAAAACTACCCTATCCATGGTCACTGCATTGCTCAGGTCCTCCTGCCCCAAGGTTGGGCATCTCATCCTTCCAGGATGCTGGCATGCCAGGAGGCCTAGGAGATGGTACTTTGTGGAGTCCCTTCTTTCCATGATGGCCTGTCTCTATTTGCCCTCCAGGCAGGTGATTTACTCAACTCAGTGGCCACTGCTGTTGTTGTTAATGCTGCTCTAAGCAGGGCTCATGTTTTGGCAGGTTGTCTCTTCTATTACCATGTCCTTCTCCGCCCCATGTTGGATCAGCACATCCACTCCCTGCTGCTCATCACCATTTTTGCTGGGGCTGGCAGCATCCTGCTGGAGGTTTTCCTGCGTGACAACATTGTCCTGGAGATGTTCCGAGCTGGCATCACCATTGTCCAGGGAACGTGGTTCTGGCAGGTCCGTTCTGCCTTCCCAGAGCAATGAAGCAAAGGGGAAAGAGGGCGACAAGTTGTACATCACGTATCAATCACACATCTCCCAAGGATTATTTTGCCAGGCTCACTTCATAAATAGCTCATAACCCAAAATGAAAATTTACTTATCACAGGTCATTTCTGATGGCTGCTCCTGCTGCAAGGGCTGATTGGTTTGGTTTATTACTTCTCCAAGGGGAAGAGTGAAAACAAGTGACTGCAACATTTTGCAGTACCTAACAACCAAGTACTAATTGCTTAATGTGTCTAATGCTCCCTGCAGCCCTCCCTCTGATTTAATTGAAAGATACAAACCCCACCAGCAATAAAACAGCTGAGTTAAAATACAGCCAGCTGTTTGCTTTGGTAGGAGTTGGAAAAGCAGAGAAGTCAGTTGGAGATAATTGCTCTCAAAACTAAGCTGTTAAAAAAACACCCCAAACAAACAAAACCAAAACAAAATCAACCAACGAACCAAAACCAACCAAACAAAAAACCAACCAAAATAACCACCCCAAAACCACACCACTTTCTCTTCTCTTCTTCAAGGCTGCACTAGCTTAAACCAGCCTTTATTCAGAGGTAGAAATCTGTGTTGAGCTTGTAAAATCTGTATCTGGAGTTTTTAAAGATTGGCTTGGCATTTGGAGTGCTGAGGGCCAATTGTGTCTGGATATTGAACTGAAAAAGAGCTATCTTGGGCACAGATTGGCTTTGTGTGGCCTCTCATTGCAAGGATGGACTTCAGTCTCACAGCAAAAACCTCTGTTCTGGTCAGAGCTCAAGTTCCTCAGTCACCACATAAAGGTAACTCTCTGTGAGGGTGATGAGCCTCTGGCACAGGTTGTTTAAGGTCCCTTCCAACCCAAACCACTCTGAGATTCTATTTTTTTTTTTTCCTGACCTAATTGTTTCACCAACTTCTTGTTCTACCCAGATAGGTGTTGTGCTCTTCCAGCCATGGGGAGGTGCAGTGTGGGATGAGAATGACCACAGCAACATCATGTTCCTCACAATGTGCTTCTTCTGGCACTGGGCAGCTGCTGTGGCCATCCTGGCTGTGAACTACACCCTTGCTTACTGGTACGGCTGGGACAGGAACTGGGGCAGGTCTGGGGTAGGCAGGCAGGGTGGGATGTCTCTAGTGAGACACATGTAACCCAGCCCTTCCGGCAGTGCAAAATCACAGCTGAATAAGCAATCCCAGACTACTGCAGGTATTAGGGCAACTTTATTTGTTGAGTGTGCAGAATGCAAAACAGTGTCAGTGAGAGACATGGCATTAAACGGGGAGAAGTCAAACAAGGAGTCAAACAGTCTAGGGAGTCCCTAGAGCTGCTCCTGGAAGTCACACTGCTTATTTTCCTCTGCACTAAGTGCTGAAGTCAAACTTTGATTTGATGGAGACATCAAAGCATTCACCAGGACCCCCTTACACTTCATCCCCTGCCTTACAAGGATTTCAGAGCGGTTGAAGGTCGCTGAATTCTTAGAGGTACAAAAGCTAAAACATTCCCAGCCCCTAGTTTGGGTTTTCCAAGGGGATGGGAAGATTATCCCGCTTTAAGGGATGCTCTAAGGGACGCTGTGTGAGCTGCAGAACAGATAGTTCAGTCCACACCATCAAATAGACTTTATACAGAACAAAAAACAGTGAATCCCCCATCAATAGGATTTTATGACCTCTAGAATGAGGGTTCGGGTGAGTGGCGTTAGGTTGGGGATTTTTCTAGTAATAATTCATTGTTCCTGTGCTACAGCTTTCTCCAGAGGTTCAGGAGAGGCAGTGGAGAGTCCTACATCAGCCTGGGGATCCGGCAGAAGTGTAACAGCAGCTCCCAAGCTGCCTTCTTGAATGGCTCTGATGAAGAGTGAAGAGGGTGCAAACTCCTGCTCCAAATACAAAAACAGTCCTTTACCCAGAAGAAACAAAGCTAATGAAATGTTTTTGTTTTGGAAGAGTGAGATATGTCCCTGTGGTGCTGCTGGGAGGAAGGCTGAGCACGCAGGAGGCTGCCCTCCATCCATACCCGATATCTCTGGCTCAGACACAGGCACAGCTTGAAGTGAATCTTAGCAACAAAACAAAGCAAGGAAATTCAACATGACAAGATGACTTCATCCTATGGACTCCCCCGTGTGCTCCAGTAGGGATAGAGGGCATCCTTTGGCCAGCTGACTTTTCCAAGAGCCTGGAGGCTTTGACCTGCAGTGATTGAAGTCAGGGAAATCTCCAGGCTGAGGTCATGCACGTCTGGAGCAAGGCATCACCCCAAGGAGGATAAGTAAGAGAGTGCTGAATGTGAGATTATGGCAATTTTTGCAGCACCAGGGCTTGATTGCCCACAATATAAATGTTATTACTGAAGCTTTGAACTAAACAGGAGTTTCGTTAATTGTTTTCATGTTCACTTAAAGGCTAAGAGAGTAAATAAATGGGAAATAAAAATCCTCACTGAGCTGATATCCTTAAATTTAAGACTGATAAATTAAAGAGTGTGTAATAATAGCTTAGAAAAATCCATCCCTCAGACCTGCGAAGCCTGAAGGACTGTAAGATACACGGCTATGCAGCAGGATTCATGACGTCCCAGTTTTCCACTGAAAATAAACCCCCTCAGCTTGGAAAGCAAAATGAAACAGGCACATGGTGTTTTTAGGCTGCCTTTACTTGCTAATTTCTTGCAAAAAGTGATAGGAAATGTCACCTCCTAGACAGGAGAAGAATATGCTAGTAGTATGGGGATTAAAAAAAATTATATATATACATCTATGTGTATGAATAAATAAAATAACCACCAGAAAAAGGTAAATTGCCACTGTTCATGTCTCAAACTCCACAGCTGGAAGGATGCTCTTCACTGATATCTTCTCCCTGCTGTGTATTGGGGGATGGATGGCAGGAGATTGTTGTGCTCATGTTCATGACTGCACTGAAAAGCAGCTCCTGGCAGGTCCAAAGGAAGGCAAAGCTCATCCTTTAATCCTTATACCCTTGTGCAAAGAGCCTCTCACAGACTATACAGACTGCAGCCTGGATTTCATTGCTTATTAACAGTGCTATAAAGAATATCTTTCACTGAACGCCAGTTTTCCTGTATATCCACGGCTAAGCTGGTTTATTCTGCAGGGTTGGATACTGGGAGGGGCAAACGGACTGGGCATGATGAGAATGAAGCAGCCACAAATCCATCTCATAAACTCCTGACTGGGTCTCATGGGTCGTAACCACTAAACATGAGGAGCATTTTGTAGCTATCTTTTTTTTCTCCCAAGGCAGAATAGTTTTTCCAAACATCACAAATGCCTCTGGCTGCACTGGGGAGAGACAGAACCCATTCTGCAGAAACCACCTGTTAATGGCAGAGACTCCCCCCTGAGGAAGGGAACTAACCGGGTTAATGTGAGTGCTGCAGGACAGGGATGGGTTCATTGAAGAGCAAAAAAGCCTTTGGTGATGCTCTGAATTATTTTTGGTCTTTTATGAAATATTTTCTTTTAGGAAACAGCCCAAGCATCACTATTCCCATTAAACAGCCAGGGGAGGGCAGCAGCTGCAGTTGGACTAGGAACAGATCCAAGCTGGATGCAGTCATATTCCTCCTTCCCACCCCTGAAAGCCAGAGGTTTTTCCATTGCAGTGCACACAAATGAAAGCTGACTTTGGTTTTAAAAGCATTCCTTGCTTTTGGATATGGGATAGGGTTTATTTAATTCTTCACAGATCTTAATCAAGTTGCTGTCTCCTTTTTGCCCTCCTTTCTTTGGCTTCTGTCACTGTATGGCGACAAAACACCTTTTCCCTCCACAGCACCTGGTGTCTGGAATAGTTTCTGTTTGCCTCATTAACTCTCTGCTCCCACAAACATCCCAGGACTGTCAGCAAAGCAGTCACTAATTTGTTTTCCAGCTCTGGAGCACATTCTTTTCCAAGGTAATAAGGTCAGCATAGGAGGAGAGATCCAGCCTGTGATTATGGAAGGAAGTACAGTTTGGGTTCATTTCTGCATAAAAATTAATGATTTTCATTTCAACTAAAAACAGTTGGTAAATAATTTAGGTACCCAGACAAGGTATGAAGGTGTCTGGATCAGTGGTACAGAGATGGTTTATTATATAGAGGTTCAACCATAAGTCATCTTCACATTTATTTCTTGAGTGATGGATATTTTAGGACAGTCCTAGATGGAGACTTGCTTTTAACACAACTATATATCAAGCAGTTGTTCTGGGTCATGTTTTTCATCATATAATGTTTGGACTTGATGATCTTGGAGGTTTTCGTCAACCTAAATCATTCTATAATTCTGTACATTGAATTACAGTGTCTCTGTACTGAACCCTTTGACCATGCAGCTGCAGTGGGCTGGGGGTGTGTTTGTATCCATATCCACACTGATTTTAAAAAGAGCAGGATGCCCTAGCTGATGTCTCAGGGATCTTTTTTTTTTTTTTTTCTTATGTAACTGTAGCCTGAGGTTCAGTTTTGTCACTCAGGTGTCCTGCTCATCAACAGCTGAAAGGAGCTGCTGATGCTCTTACAAAGGAGCCCAGGCAACAAACCCAAAGCAGCCAAAGAGCCTGGTAACTGCTCTTCCTGCAGCTGGAAAGACAAACCCTTCATCAGGAGCCAGCACAGCCCATCCACGAGCCACTCATTCC
>VWZN01007203.1:153325-184658 GCA_013396955.1 Regulus satrapa | reverse complement strand
AAAAAAAAAAAAAAAAAAGAAATCAAATTCAGTTCAGTGTTTAGCTTGAGGAGCTGGAGGAGGTCAGACACAGCTCTGCCACCTTCAGTCTTTTCCTGGGGCTAAGAAGGGGTATATTCCCTAAGGAACTGAAATGGAATCACATCCATTTGAGCCCACAGTGATTTTAATGTGCAGGGAGGGTCACTGACTTGCTAGGGGATTTGGGGGAATTTGCTATCTTTTCTCCCAACCACCTGTCAGAGTTAAACCCTCATTTTTGTCATGGGGATGGTTTTAAAACCCCTCCTTTTCCTCAACTATTTAAAGCACTGAAAACTTATTTCACTGTCTGTAACTTAAGCTGTCCTTTTCATAGAAACTTTCTCTCTGGCCTTTCCTCTTTACTGGCCATTTATGGGAAAAGGCACATTGATCTTCTGCACAGATACTTTCCAGCTGGGCCTTGTTTCCTCCCGTCACTCTCCAGCTGCTGCACTTCTGCCTCACTTTCCCACCTTTTCCCCACTTTCTCCAAGGCCTTGCTTCCTACTGCTTGGGAAGCAGCTTCTTGCCCTTTGGGGTAGTCGTTTGTAGAGGTGCATGGTTGTAGAAAGGAAAACTGAGCTGAAAGAAGCCCCCTTCAGCAGATACTGCTGCTGTTTTGGTTTTATTCCCAGCAAAAAGTATGGCTTTCATCCTGCATTATTTTCAGAGGTAGGTCTGTAAGGAAGAACTCCCATGAGGGTTGTATCTCTCCATATTCTTGGATTTAATGTTGTAACAAGCTCCTACGCTTAAGGTTGGGTGAAACTGCATTTGTGGAAGCCCTTTTGCAAGGGTGGGACCTTTTGGCAGATGTATTCATCCCTGTTCCACTCATTCTGCTTCTCAGGCACGGTTGGAATTGAGCACTGATGGGTGTACAGCCTCTTGTTTTCCTTCCTTCCTCCCACTTGATATGAAGATAATGGGAATAAAAGGTTCCTGGCTATGGCTTGGTGGGTTTTCTAGCTGTGCTGGACCACAGCCCTTCACCCTGGGAGGTTGCTTTCCTTCTGTGCTGCTTCAGCCTTGGGTCTCTGTGGGGCACTGGCTCACTTGAGTGGCTCTGGGCAGGGCTGGTCCTGCAGGTTTTCATGGGGAGGATTTGGCAACATGAGTGAGAGAAATACACAACTTTTGAAGAGAACTGCTGGTTTGGGAATGTGGCTGCCCCAGGGTCAGGCTTGGGCAGCGCTGCTCTGGTGTGATGTTGAATGTTTCTGCACCATCACCTCGATGCTGTGGAAGGACATGGGGACCTTA
Source organism: Regulus satrapa (assembly GCA_013396955.1). Lineage (NCBI taxonomy): Eukaryota > Metazoa > Chordata > Aves > Passeriformes > Regulidae > Regulus > Regulus satrapa. The sequence goes on along the minus strand of VWZN01007203.1, from coordinate 183,371 downwards.
GGTGGCCTGAGGTTTCTTTGCCTGAGGCACTCGCACTGCTCATCTCTGCAGCCATCAGTGGAATGGAGATCAGTTTTGAGGTGGCTTATGGCTGTGATTGCTTGGTGAAGGGCAGTGTTGTGTATTAGATAGGGAAAGGAGTGGAAGCAGCCTGCTGTGTCCTGTCTGCCCATCTTTTGGGGGAGAGAGGGCCGTGAACTCCCACTTCTCAGCTGTTGTGGGCTGGGAGGTGAAGCTCACAAAGGCTCTGCTCTGGTTTGTGAGCTCCTGGCCCAAAATCTGTCCTCAGGCAACTTTTATAAGATTGGACCCCGTAAAAATGTTATTGTGTCCGTGGCAACCCAGTTCAGACTTCCAACAGAGCCCTGTCAGGCCTTGCTGCTGCATTATCGCTTCTTGGCTCTTTCCTCACTCATCCCTAACCCCATCCTAACAACTGAATATAGTCCCATTGTTGCCATGGGAACAGGAATTGGCTGCTTATCCTGATTTTTGTGGCAAATTCCAGGAGAATTGTTGGCTGTTTTTTTAGTAGCAGACAGGACGTGGCCTAGGTTGTGAAAGGTGGTTGACTCAGGGTGCTTTCAACTGGCCCACAGGGTGTTTGACTCCAAACATCCTGTCTGAGGGGCGCCTCCCCACAGTGGCTTCTCCCTTTATCTGCCTCCTCTGAGTAATAACCTCCTTGCTGACACATCTGGAGAGGGAGAAGGACGGGCAGGAGTCACAGGTAAACCCTTCCATCCATACCCTGGTGAGCAGCTGTGCCATGGGATGGACATGACTGCTGGAACTTGGAAAGAAGGGACAGGGGGAGAACATCCATGAGAGACAAAGGTTCAGTGTGATGACAGCTGTGGGTGAGGCTGGTGGAAGTTGTGCTAATGGTGCCAGAAATCTCTGGCTTTAGCCCTTTTTTGGGGGGGTAATGGTGTTTTGGATCTGCATCATAGCAGAGGATGGGAGTTGTTCAACCTGAAGAGGAGAAGGCTCTGGGAAGCCCGTAGAGCCCCTTCCAGTGCCTAGAGGGGCCCCAGGGAGGCTGGAGAGGGCCTCCTGGAGTGTCATGACAAAATTCTAGCTTCCCGCTGTCAGAATGCAGAGTTAGATGGGATATTAGAAGGAAATCTTTCCCAGTGGGGGTAGGGAGGCCCTGGCACAGGGTGACCAGAGGAGCTGTGACTGCCCCATCCCTGGAAGTGTCCAAGGATGGAGGAGGATTCACTAAGAGAAGACCCTCCCAAATGTCTGTGGCCAGGTGCTGAGCTTACCCTCTGCATACAAGTTGGCTGTCCTGGAATGCTGATGGGTGCTTGTAGGGAATGCTGGAGTATCCAGAAGGACAGCAGCCATCTCCTCCACTAGAGCAGGTGGGGTCAAAAGCATGGATGGTGATGGATCTGGAGCTGCAATGGCTCCAGGGGAGAGCCTGGAAGTTGGGCAGGAGTGTTGTCCTTCCCAAGGTGAGTCTGAGGAGGCTGGGAGCAGTCAGGTAAGGCTGTGTAAGGACAGCAGGCAGCTCTCAAATGGCGATTAAGGAGGAACATCAAAGCCTGAAAGCTGTGGAGGGAGAAGGGCAGCTGAGGTAATAACTTCTGTCTGCAGCCATATTTCAAGTGCTTTGACAGACAGACCAGCTCCCAGGAGGAATAAATAACCTGGTGTCTCTGCTCTTTCCTGGCTGCCACTCACTTGGAGCTAAGTGAGCTTTCATGTGAGTGTGGGCTCCAAAGCTGGAATGGGGAAAGCCAGTGAGTCAGGGGTGTTGGGATGGGGCTTGTTGGTCTTGTCAAGGGGCTCTTGTGAGGGTGCAGGGTTGTTTGTCTGTGCTTCAAATATGTGAGCTGTGCAAGTGGACTGTTGCTTAGGAACGTCTGGTTTTGCTGCAGAATAGTGGCTGTTTTAGAAAAGAAGGTGGGGAATTTCTATTGCTGTTTTCTTTCGGTTTTTTGTGATTGAGTTACATGCAAACTTCTGCTTCTCTGATGGTGGTTTGGGACATCTCTGCTACAAGAGGGATGCCCCAGGACATGGCTGGATTCTTAGAAGTGTTCAAGGCTTACATGGAGCTTGGAACAACCTGGTCCAGTGGAATAGGTCCCTGCCCATGGCTGGGATTTGGAATGAGATTAAGGTTCCTTCCAGTCCAAACCATTCTGGGACCTGTGGTGGCTGTTGAAGTGCTGTTTCCAGTTGCTAGGAAGCAAAGGAGACCCTTGACAGCTCCTCAAAGCCTTGCTGGATTGGGCTGCAGAGGGGTTACAAAGCAAGAGGGTCCCTGGCATCACAAGGAAGAGCAAGGCTGCTCTGCTGGGGAGAGGGATGGTCAAGGTAGGAGATTCCAGGTACAGCTCTGAAACAGCAGGTCTGCTGGTAACTCAGGCCAAGGGGGACATGGTGGGTGGATGACGGGTAACAGATCCCTGAGTTAATCCTGGATGCTGGTGTGGCTTGAAGCTGCAGGTGGGACACATTTGTCATTTCTGGGCTCTGGGATGTCTCTGCTCTCCTTCTCTCCTCCACTTTGTCATGTCAAATTAATGTTCCTGACGTGTCTCTTGGTCAGGGTGTGCTCCAACTTCAGACTGTTGCACTTGCATTCACAAGTAGGACAATGGTAAAATTTGGTTATATATCATGCAGTTATGCTGTGTTGAAATGCGCTTTATTGTTAGTCACTTTGGATGTAGATGTCTGTGCAGGGAAGGTAAGTGTCCTGGTTGGGTGCCCAGGGTAGAATCAAGAATGATGTGGGTTCTCCTGGGGCCTCAGCCACCTCACCCTAATGCAGGCACCCAAAATAGAGCAGAGAGCTATCCTTGCTCCCCAGCTCCTGGATGGGACATTTCTCACCTACCTGAAGAGCTGTTTAGTAATTTCCATCCTGAAAGGGAACCTTAGCACAGATTTCAGTCCTTCCCAGATTGCCTGTGTCCCAGAGATGGAAAAGATAACAATGGTTTCTACATTCCAATCTTGTGTTTGCCACACAGTGCTGAGCCAGTCTGACCCATGTGGCTCTTTGGCCATAACCTGACCTGGAACATCTTGCAGAGCTCTCCCTCACCTCAGGCACTTGCCACACCACATCCTATCCTTGTTTTGCAGTGTCTAATTACTTTCTAGTGTGGGAGGACTCGGAGAACGTGCTGGAGTTGTTCATCCAGCCTTTGTGATTTGCTTTGGTATTTATAAACACAGTGAGGATGTGATTTGTGATGCAAGGCTAGGTTGGTGTGGAAGCTTTGGGATGAGTAATGCCTTCCTCTGTGCACATCCAAGCTGCAGAAAAGGACCGGAAAGCCCATGAGGAAGAGAAAAGTGAGTCCTCCTTAGGTGGTAGAAGCTTACAGAGAGGAAGGAGAGAGGTCTTTCTGGAGAGATCAAGACCAGGTAAAACAATGCTAGAAACATTTAGATCATTATTTGTTCTTTTCTGTTCTTGCTACACCAGGATTTTTCTAAGGAATTTTAGTACGGGCTGAAATACTTCGCAGGATATCAATTTGCTATACCTTTGCTCCTCTCCATCCTTCTTGGTTGGTACTCTGGCATTAATCTGGATTAGTCAAGGCTTTTCTTATGCCTTTAGTCTTCAAGCTCTTCTTATGGAGAGGAAATGTGTCTTGTGTCATATCACTGCTTGTGTGCAACACAAAGGTTGTGTGGAATATGCATGAGGCTCTTTTTCCGAATGTTAATGGTTCCTGGGTTGCCTCCTCCTGCACAGCCCAGGAAAGCCTTCACTGGCTGGAGCTCCTAATCCAGCACTGCCTTCACACCCTGGTAATTGCCTAGTTTGGGGCAAGTTTATGGTCTAAAGAAATAAATGTCATGTTGTTTTTATTGGTAAAAACTCGGTCGTGTTTCCTCTTTCAATAGCTGTTACGCTTTCTCAGGTACTACTGTATTGTTTTCTGGCATGAAGTGCTGATGTTTTTATGTGCAGCCACATAAATACATATATATGCACATATACACAGTGGTGCACAGTGGCAGCTTCACTGTATCCCTGCAAACAGGTATTCCCAACCTGCTCTGTTGGGATATGGATCCCTAGGGATGCTGGGCAGCCCAGCAACTCTCTTGGGGATGCTTTAAGTTGGTCCTCAGGTATTGTTTGTCCTTGCAGGTGCAGAGAATGAGTCCGATGCCAACAAGCTTTCTGGGCAGTGCCCTCCGGGGCACTTTCTTCTTGGCCTTTGGCCTGTGGTGGTCGGTGCGGTACCCCCTGAAGTACCTCAGGAGGAAAGGTGACGCCGAGGGTCAGCCGCGCTGTGGGCGCACAGAGGTCTTTGAAGGCACAGTCAAAGCTTTCTTTGCTCTTGTAGGTAAGAGAGAGTGATGATGAGTCTCTGCCCCAATATCTACTAGCACAGCAGCAAGTCTCTCTCACAGCACTGGGCCTGTTTGTCATGGGAAACATCTGGCATGGGAGAGCTTGGGGACATGCTTGTGGCATGCCCTGGGATGAGGAGCTGTCATCCTCCTGGACAAACACTCCTGCAGAGGAATGTTCCTTCAGTCATTTCCCCATGTCTAAGGAAAAGTGACCTTTTCTTTCTTTGCCCAGGGATACTGGTGGAGCAGTTTGTTCCCAGTGGTCCCCACCTGCAGCTGTACAGTCCCAAGACGCACAGCTGGACTGACCTAACCCACTGGCACTACTCCACCATCTACCTCTTCTTCCTCCTCTCCGGCATCACCGACGTGGTCTCGCACTCCCTGCTCCGGCTGCCCCCTGGCTTGGACCGGCTCTCGCTGTCCCTGGCGTTGCTTGTGGAAGGTCAATTGCACCTGGTGCTGTGGGAGGGGGGGGCATGGGACAAGGAATTGCTGCAGTGCTCACGGGTGGGACTGCCTGGGGTCCACAAAGGCAGACCTGGAGGGAGGGTGGATGCACAATGGCACTGGCTATGTGACAAAGTCCTCCCCCCTCCCTGCTCCTCCCAAATATGGATCCAGCCATAACTGGATACCACAGGGGATGCTTGAGGGATCTGTGCTTCTCCTGGTGGCCAGCAGCTCTCTCAATCTGGAGTTACAAAGAGGTGTCATCCCCCCATCTTGGTTGGATGCAGAGGGACAGACCCTGATACAAAGCTCCCCACCATCTTCTGAGCTCAAGATGCTCATCCCTGTGCTCTTCCTGCAGCCCTGGCTGGGACACAGGGAGCCCACAGGTACAGGGGCACAGGTAGAGGGGCTCCTTAGGAGCAGAACAGAGCCAGTGCTGGGGCTGCCTGGTTATTGCAGAGGGAAGGTGGTGACACCATCTGGTGGCTCTCTGGTTCTTCCCCCCAAGGCAGATCATAATAAGGCCTGGAGCATAAGAGTGAGTTTCCAGATTATTTTTTAAGGGAACAAATCTCAGAGTGTCCTTTGCTAACACAGGATGGATCTTTGCAGGTTTGCTCTTCTGTTTCCGTGACTACAGGGATGCTGTGCTGGACCAGCACCTCCACTCCCTGCTGGCCATGGCTATCTTTTCTGGAGCCCTCTGTGCCTTCCTAGAGGTGTTCCTCCGAGACCATATCATCCTGGAGACCCTCAGGACCAGCTTCTTCCTTCTCCAGGGCTCTTGGCTTTGGCAGGTCAGTGTGTATGCAGCATTCTCTTCAGATCTTTGTACCCAGGAACGTGATTGGAGTGGGGCTGCTCTGCCCCTTTAGGCACATCTGTTGGATAAACTTGTGGGCTGTTCAAGTATCTTTGTAATTAAGAAGAGGAGATGAGGCTCAGTGCCAGAGCTGCCATTGTGAAGAAGTAAATGTGTAACGTAGCAGCATGGACAGATCTGGAAATGAATAGAAAATGGAAATCAAAGCCCACAGAGGAAAGAAACCACAATTATGAATTTTTATTAATTTAATTAGGTGCATTTTCTTCCTCTGTATTTTTTCCAAGTTACTGGAAACATCTGGAAATCTCTCATGTAATGGCCCAGCTTTTGGTCTAGGGGAAATGCACAGACTGGCAATGTCACTTTTTAGATGTCACCTTTTGGATGTCACCTTTTTCCAGGATGTTGGGCTTGCACTGCAAGCCTTAAGGATTATCTGCAGAGAATCCATCTCCTCCTGACACCCTTGTGTCAGTGGTTGGGGAAGCCAAGGGCAGGGCCTTGGCATGATAGTGCCTCTAGTTCACAGTCAATTGCAGCAGGTGGGCTAAAATCAGGAGGAAAACAGGAGGGATGTGCTAAAGCCTGACTTCTTTTTCATCTGTGACTAGATTGGGTTTGTGCTGTCCCCTCCATGGGGAGGACCAGGCTGGGACCAGAGAGACTCCAGTAACCTCTTGTTCCTCACCATGTGCTTCTGCTGGCACTACGCGGGTGCTCTCGCTGTTGTGGCTGCCAACACTGCCGCATCCCACTGGTATGAGGGGATCCTGGCACAGTGCATGGACTGGGGGGGAGAGAAATACCCAGAACCAACAGTGGGCTGGGAAGTCCATGCACCTGTGTGTCATGGGATAAGGAGTGTGGGGATCCATGTGTATCCAAGCATGGCTTGGCTGGAAAGAGTGGGCTCCGTGCCACCACAGAGCAGCCTTGCCAAGCAGGGTGGGATGAGCCAGTGGCTCTCACTACCACAAGTCCCTGACCACTTTCACTCTCTCTCCTGCAGCTGCAATGAGTCCTGCCAGCTGAAATTTGGGGATATTGACGTGGAGTTGGACTGTGGCTTGTGCCTCCACAGAAGGAAGAAGAGCTCTGGTGGTGCCTTGCTGCCAGAGAGCAGCTCGGATGACAAATGAGACTGTGGTGGGCATGGAAATATGTTCCCTGATGGTTTAGAGCTCTTGAGATGAGGTTTTTAGTTGTGGTGAGCTACAGCAGCACCTGACAGTAGAGCATCTAAAGTAGGAGACAGGACCCCAAGGTGGAGAGTGGTAGTGAATGTGAAGACTTTCCTTGTGCATCCCTTTGGTAGTCACAAGTTCTTAATTCTCTGAGCTGCAGCTCAGGCTGCAGTCTGCGGGACTGGTTTGCTGCTGGAGTCCAATGGGTGTGGCAAATCAGGCGTTTTTTTTTAACATTTCTCCTTCTGCTTCCTCAGAAGGGAGCCAAGCCAGCGTTCAAAGCTCCTAGTGGCTGTCACTCACTCTGGTGTTACTGAAGAGGGTTTTGTACAAAGGTAAATGTACGGAGTATCTGTGATCACAAATAAAGTGCTTTAACACATCTCCGTGGATCTCTTGAACATCATGCTGCAGGCTAAAGCAATGTTGGCTGCAAAATGGTTTGGATGGTGGATGAAATATCTGCGGGGTCGGACTTGTATATGATTTAATGTGGACAAATCTGCTGAGGGAAGGGTGGGGGGCCAGTGGATGGAAACGATGGAGGGTATCTGCTCTCCTGCTTGTTCATAATCAGAAGCTGAGTTACACATGTGAGCCAAGGGGTTTCGTGTTCCTGGGTGATGGGATGTTTTCTGGGCAGGGGTCTTGTCTGAAAGAAAGATCCTTGAAGAAAAATGAGGGTTTCAGTTGGCTGATGGTGGATGTATGGGTGGTCTTGGTAAGTCTCTGAGAGCCCTGCAGTGATCTCAGTTTTTCTCCAGCACCTTACCTCCCCCCCCCTTGGAGCTGGTCACTTCCAAACAAAAACTTCCAGTTAGGGGTGCCTGCCTTTCTGTTGGGGTCTCCTTTTGTTTGCAGCAGAACAAGTGTGAGAAGATCCTTCCTGCAGGGAGATCAAGAACAAAACTGAGTTTAAAAGATAACATTAGGAGGATTAGTGAAAGAACATCGCTAATCATTGTCCAAAAGTTAATCTTCAGCATCTAAAATGTTTGTGCCATGCCCTTAGCTGAGGGCTGGGCTGGGTGAACAGGGGAGCACAAACAGAATTGATTTTATTATCTTCCGACACCTTTACAGTATTCCCCTAAGAAATTCAAGAGCCCGTTTAGTCTGAACACAGACTGTGTTGCACAGGCTGCGAGGAAAGAAAAATTCCCCCTGGCTCAAACCAGTTTCAAGGAGCTCCCCTGAAGAGTGAGTACTGTCTATTTAATTTTTGGGGTTTTGTTGTTGTTGTTGTTTTGGTTTGGTTTGTTTGTTTCTTTTGTTTTTAAAATTTTAAAAATTAGTTTATTTTCTCCTTTTGGAGGAGAGGTGGTAGAATACCAATACTTCATGTCCAGAAAAAAGCCTTGAGGAGCAGAGCAAACCCAGTAAGGACAGTATTTTGGGCTCCCATGTTTGGCACCCACACACAGAGGATGGTTAATCGGGATTCTGAAGCAGGCTGCCCTCCTGAATAGTGGTTTCTCCAGGATCTGGTTGCCTTTAAGTCAGGCTGATGTGGGTCTCCAGTACTAGAATTGTGGTCCATGGAGGTGATGTGCTCTCACTTTTAATAATCTTCCTGGGACTAGAAGTGGGATCATTGTGTCAAATTGTTATAGACTGGCTGCCACTAATGGGAAGCTCAGCGCAGAGGTTACAACCTGGTAGTGTACTGAGCTTGGATTGAAAAGAATGGGAAAAAACATCTCTTTCCTCTTTGATCAACTGATGTTACTTTTTTCCTGGGTTGGTTTTTTTTTTTTTTTTCCTGCCCAAATGTTCTCTTTGCAGTGCTGAATCTGAGGGTTTTGCTGCATAAATGTTGGTTCTCTTGGTGATGTTCCTTCTTTCTTTGAATAAATGTAAGTAAGACCAAATAGTAATCATCCTGCTGTGTGTTTTGATGGGTTCGGTGGGATCACACTCCAAGCCCAAGAGGGTTTCTTTGAACAGGGCACCCAAAATTACCTATTACCATGTTAGGTGATAGTGCTGCCCCAAATTTGAGATATGACTAATGTTAGTCATGTCAATAGAGTAGAAAGAAAACATGAGGTTGTTGAGGCTGTAGCTGTGTTTGTTGAACAGTTCCCAGCTAGCCTGGGTGTGGGATTGGTAATTCCTGTAACATCTTCTCTCCCAGTGAAGCCTAAAGGGAATAAAACACATTGAGTAGGAAGTCAGGCCGTGGCAGGAGGTTGGAAAAAGATGATCTTTAAAATCCCTTTTAACCCAAACTGTTCTGGGATTCTATGACTAGACAAGGTTCAAGTGATCAGTAAAGTCCTCACTGTCCACCCAAAACTCATTCTGGTCATGTGCTGTAGACACAGGAGACCCTGAAATAGGTGGGAGCTGCACATGTGCTCCATTGCTGTCCCTGCCTCTCCAAGGGGAGGTGAGGATGTGTGCCTGAGTAAGTTGAATTACTGGGGACCTCATTATTTATCATACACAGACCTGACAGATGCTGATCCTGTTCTTTTCTGACAAAATATTCAAAGCCTTGTGTAGCTCTTATGATCTGTGTGTGCTTTGGTCCCCAGGGATACACAGAAATATGGATGATTTTCTTTTTCCATGGCCTGTGGGTTGTGATTCCCTGAAAATACCTTGGCTAGAAAGCAATGCTCTGTCTCTTTGTTGTTCCACACATGACTAAGCTTTAAATGATGCTGCACAAGCCAGGATCTAAGATAATTCTTAGCTGCATTTTACCTTTTTCTTGTCTTTTGGCACACAGAAACACTAAGACTGGTGGTTTTGATAACAAATATTTTCTGCTGCACAATTAAATTAGGAGAATTGATTGAGGTATCCAGAACACACATACTGAAATATTTGGAAGGAATAAGGTCTTTTATGCTTCCAGATTGAATTCATAAGTTTTCTCAGCAAGGTCTGGAAGAATGTCATGGTAAGTTTTCCCATTTCCACAAATCCTCTGCTGCTGGTAAATGTCAGGAACAGGCTTTTACGTTGGAGAAACTGGCCATAAGAAGCCTTTGGAGGATGGGTGTAATTTGGGTATTGTTATAAATAATTATTAGATAGTTGGCTTTTCGCAAATATTAAAATGAAAATAGTTTAGTAGTTCAGTTGTGCTAGTAAATTAGAAGTGTTGTAAATATCTTTCTCACAGGACTCTGGTTCTAAACAGATAATAAGTCTCTCACATTCTTGAGATAAAGCTTATCCAGAAAAACAGGAGGTCTGGAGAGAAGGATTATGACCAAAGAAGTGGACAGGCCAAGGCCATTTTGGAAAGGGGGGGCTGTTGTTGAATAATGCATGAAGGTGTATGAATATGTAACAAGTCAATGCATTTAATGAAAAGAATCTTACGTTGGGTGTGCTCTTTTGGTAACATGCCAAGAGACACCCGGCTGGCTGCTTTTTGCCTTATTATTCTCCTTATTATCTATTTATTAATAAACTTTAAAACTATAACAGAGAAGTGAACTTCATTCTTCACAGGTATCCTCTTGCCTTGGGTACAGGGAAGAGAAACTTCTTGAGACCATATGGATAAGTGCTGCTTTAGAGACCCTCAGTACTCAGATCTGTATGCAAAACCTTTTATTGTTATTGCTGAGAGATTTGCTGGAGATTCATGGTTTTAAGAGGAGTAGAAATTAGCAGTTTAGGAACCACTAAAATCTATTGTTTCAGCTTAATTATTAAACTTAGCTTCCAAACTTAATACAATCACTGTTCAAAGGACAATTGGATTTTTTAGGTCACTCATGTCTTCTGGAAATTTTTATTTTTATTTTTTTACTCTTTATGCATTTCTTGTCTATTACTAAAAGTGATTTAAGGAACAAGAGTCAGCAGTACATGGTTATTTTCCTTTGAGCATACACAACCTGGATCTCATCCAAGGTTGTGGTGTGGCTGCACCTTGAATAGTGTGATCAGGTTTGGGTCCCTCACTACAAGGAAGACATCATGGGGCTGGAGATTGTCCACAGAAGGGAACAGAACTGGAAAAGTGCTGCCAAGGAGGGGGTAGTTTTTCATCCCTGGCTGGAGTAGTTTTCTTAGGAGGCTGGAGTTTCTTGGACGTGCCTGGGTAGTGATCATGAATTGTTTGATGGAGAGGAAGCTGCTCCTGCTGAAAGGAAGGTTCTAGAAAGAGTTATACAGTGTAACAGGGGTGATAAACCCATTGTTAATTGTTAATTTATTTCCACTGTACTTGGTGAAACTTTAGACCAGCAAACAGTTTGCTGAATACATGTGTATAAAGAGATGCTCAAATAAAACTAATCTTAAGAGTTAGAGTGGCAATATTGAAAAATAGACAGTTTTCCCCTGGATGTATTGCCTGTGGAATCTTGTAGTGCTCACATCACTCACCTCTTTCCTGACATGTCTATGAATTCCTGGTAGGTGTTTTTTCTCCCAGCACTGCTTTGAAAATAGANTTCACCAAACAAATTTCCCTGTATCTTAACCATAATAATATTTCTTTTTCCTGCAGGCCAGGGGAAGTTCATGCACTCTGTGAGTCCTGAGGCTGGTGTTAGGATACCTCATTGTGCCCAGTTTCAGCTGGTTCTGTGAGGTGTTCTGAGTTCAGTAGGAGCATGCTTTTCAACACATGGAGTCTGGTGAGATGGTTGTTACACATCCTACTGATTTCCAGAAAACAACTTGGAAATACCTTTGGTGAAACTGTTTACATCTGGTGAATCCTTTATCCTCAAGACACCTCAGCAAACATCAGTCCATCTTCAGAGTCTCCAACTGCAACAGCAGCCAGGCTTCTCTCTGCCTTCTTGCCTCAGTCTGAAGTTGGATATAAAGATAAAGAAAGTTTTTTTCTGATGCTTAATATAATTATCCAGTACTTTCCTCTGGTTTGGTTGTGTGTGCAGGTAGAGATACCCACATATGGTGATATTGCGGTGGGGATATGAGTTACCTGGATTAAAAGATTAGTTACCTATGAACCATGAACTGCCAGCACTACTTGGAAACCTAGCTTAAGCCATCAATGATGCAGCAAAACCTGGAAAAGCTGCTCCCCAGAGCTAGTGCTGAGATGCTGAAAGAACAGCAGTTGCCTCTTGTTCACCTCCCTGTACTGGTGAGTTCAATTGCCCGTCATTTCTCAGGGTTATATATTGTTGGAAAATAAAGTTCTTGCACTGATGTGCAAGTGTAGTAGAGAGGTGTTATTTGAATCTGTCAAATAACAATTTTTATTTGATTTTCAGCACATTTGTGATTCATCTGTTTGGCTAACCTGATGTGTTGCCCTACACTGTGCTCCATCAGCTGCTCCATCACCTGGTGAGTGCTGTCACTGCCATGAAAGGGTGAAAAAACTGTCCTTTCTTGCTGGGTTTAGGTGGTTCTTTTTCCCCCCTATGGGTTGCTGGCATCTTATGGACAAAACCTACCTAATTCTGCAATTTATCAGAAAAAAAATTCTACCTGACCAAGCTGTGGCACAGCTTAGGTGAGGATTGGGTCTTAACAATGCCTTGGGCCCCAGCACTCTCAGAGAAACAGAATTTTTTATTCTTAAATAAATGCAAAATGGATTTAGTTTATTTTTAAATTCAAAGTATTTGTTTTAGGTTTGTGTAATGTTCTACACAGGGCCAGGAGTTTGTTTGGTTTGCTTGGTTTTAAATAGTGTTTTATTTAGGTTTAGAAGAGGGGTTTAAAAGAGGGAGTTTTTTAGGTTTAAGGAGTTTTTGTATTGTGCTAAAGTTCTGCTTTAACCTAATGTTGGATCAAACATTTTTGTTACAGAAGCCTTTGGAAGGTGGGAGTAGAAAAGAGGAGTTGGCCCAAAATCCTTGTTTTTCCTAGAGATCCAGTGAAGAAGAGAAGATGCCGAGCTGCTGCTTTTAATTTTTGGCTGAAGGAAAACTAAGTTACTTTATAGATATCTGTGCTCAGTTTAAGTTTCCTGATGTTCTGTAGCAAATTCCAGGTAAAATTTGAAATAAAATGACAAAATAAGAACTGGAGATGCACTTTCCAGTTCATACTTTAACCATTAGAGTTTAACTGAGCAATTGATTAATTATCACTTGAGCACACAGATTACTTGATTGAGCTTCTGTAGAAATCAGTCTTATATTTTAGACCAGCTTTAACAGCAGAGCTGGAGCCTCTCAGGCAGCACCGGATTTGTAAACATGATTGTAAAGCTGTTTTGTGGGAAAAGAAATTCCTGTTCTTTGCTTATTCTGTGTTTTGTGTTTAATTGAAAGAGAAGAAGCTTCACAACTAAAAATTATTTAGACCAAGTGCATGGGATCTTTGTTCAAGCAAAACACCACACTCTTAAAATAAATTTTAAAAATAAAAGTAAAAATAAAGTAAGTAACTATTGCATTACTTTTAATTTTTGCTTTAAGGTCTTGCTTACTTTTATTTTCACTTATTGCTATTTAATTTTCACTTTTTTATTTTTGGTATTATTTATACTTATTTTTATATTCACTTCTACTTTTTCTTTTTAAAAAATATTTTTTAAAAAATCCAAACACCACCAGCTCCCCCCAGTCTTGTCCCAGTCCAGCCAAAATCCAAACCACTGAGCTAGGTTCTGCCCTGATGTTTACTCCTGTAAAAAAGGGGAATTGCAGCCCACCACCTCCCCTAGAGTTTATACATTAACACACACACCCACACACACACACCAGTAAAAGAAGTGACAGACACACCAGCAACCTGGAAGTGTGGTCCTCTGGTGTATTAGGCATCCAAAAACATGGACTATTAATAATTATTTCAAGTGAGTGAAATTCTAAGTCCTTCATCAGAAAAAAAATCCCCATGATCTCCATGCTGGAGCTCCTTTTTTCAGCAAGATATTCCAAATATACCAGTAAAGTGTTGTGGTGGATGGACATCCCAGGTTACATATATACACACACATTATACACACACACACACACACACACACACACACACACACACATATATATACACACACACACACACATTGTATATATATACAATATATATAATACATATATATATGCATATATATATATAGTCTGTAAAAGTAAAGAACACTTGAACATCCTTAAATATCCAGTGTCTTGGAAAAATATGAACTGACAGCACAGGAATAAATGCACCATCTAATCCCAGAGTATGATTCAGAGCACAAACTGGGCCATTGGAAATTCAAGTGTTTTTTAAAGTGTATTCAAATGTATTTTTAACAAATAAACTTGCTTAAATTATATTACAAGGACTTCTCTCATCTGTGGCTTGTAGTTCTTGATGCATCATCCTGAAAAACAAAGGATACTTCAAGTTCAACCTAAAGAGCTCGTTTTGGTGTTCACTCTTCAAAACAAGGAAAAAATAGTTAGCAAAAGGCAAAACAAACAACATTCCCAGAACTATGAGCAGAGAAAGGCACTAAAAACATAATCTGTGTAAAAAGGATTATTAAGTAATTGGAATAGCTGAAGGCTGGATCTGTGATCAAGACTTAGGATAGTCTCAGTCCAGTTCTTGATTCTCTGTACCTGGAGTGAGCTCCAGTAATTTACTTGGGTCACCAGAAAGGGGTGAATCCAAAATTCAGCTCTCAAAATACCTCAAACCACCAGGAATCCATCCAGCAGAGAATGTCTGTATCATTATTTTATCTGAAGTTTATTTCTTTACCAGTATCCATATACTTACATGGCCATAAGGAGTGTTTCCTTCCTTGTGCCTGCTGAAAACTCACACCCATAATTACATCTTCACAGGATAACACAAAATCTAAAACAGATTGGCGTAACAGATGCCGTTACATAAAAAAAAAAAAAAAAAAAAAAAAAAAAAAAAGAGACACAAAAACACANNAAAAAAAAAAAGTGACACTAAAACTCAGCAAGGGCTGAGCCCCAGAAAAAAGGCTGCACATAAGTTTGCCCAGAGAAGGAAAAAAGGATGACATTTCCCTGTGGCCTGCTCTCAAGGTAGAATAGGGATCTTTCTTTAGAGTTTCCTGGCCTCAGGTCATCACGGGGTTTTTTCTGCCCCAAAATCCATGGATACGGGCAGGAGAGCTGCTGCTGAAAAAGGCAGCATTATATTTGACCACCTAGAGACCTGCTCTGACCCAAGCTGGCAGCTCAGTGTGATGCCTTCCAGAAGTTCCTTCCAGCTTTCATTTCTCCACAAGCCTGCACCAGCTGCAGGATTATTCCATGTCAGACCTCCACACTGAGAAAACAATTATTCCTCACCTTGCATTTAGTGAAGCAGTGCCAGCCCCAGGAGAAACCCTGCTCTGCTCTCCACTGCAGGAAGCAGAGGCCCTGGTCAGCACACAGGAGAACATCCCATCCCCTCCCCTTCACACAGACACCCTGCAAAACCAGGCAGCAACACCAGAAGCCCAGTCTGTAAGGCCTCTTTTCAGTCAGGTTGCTCTAATAACAGGCCCTCTGCCAGATATTCACAAACACACCCTGGAAGCACAAAGCCCAGCTCCAGGATGGCAGGTTTGTGCCAAGTCCCCATATCCACCCAGGGAGCAGTGAGGGAGCCAATCCCTTTGCTCAGAATCCTTTACACTTTCTCCCTGCCGGTGTTTTCTCTGAAGTGCCTGTGCTTTCAGCTAAAGAAAATAAATCCATCCTTTCACCATCCAAGAAACCAGTTTCCCTCTTTTTTGAGCTTGCCATAGACAGAGCCCTTCCTCTCAGAAGGAGGATACACTAAACAGCTGTTTTGATACAATCCAGAAGGGGTATTAAATCTAAATCAACCATCTGTATCTCCCTTACCCCTCACTGACACTGCCCAGAGCACCAGAACTAAAAGCACCCTCAGTCTCTTTAACATAAGAGAAGTATGTTTTACAGGGAGAGATTCTTTACAGCCAAACACACATGGGATGAGCAGAAAGTTCAAAGCCAAGCATAAACACATTCAAAATCTCAGGTATTTCACTTCCTGCTACACAGTCAGGCAGATAAAAGCCCCTGGTGTGCAGGCAGGGACTCAGAGGAAGGAATAGTTCTGCTCCCTGCCAGGGAATGTTCCCAGGGAGCAAGTGAGAAGGAGGAAGAAAATCCCTGCTCTCATGAAACAGATGAGATGCTCCCGAGAAGTTCCTGCCTCCAGAGTGACCGCCAGCCCGGGTCCAGAGGATGGATTTGGACCAGCTCATGTTGCTGTGGAGACTGCAAGGACGTTGAGGATATCAGGAGGATCATTAGCAGGTAAACTGACTCCCCTTGTTCCTTCTGTTCTGACATTCAGGAATCATATAGGGAAGTCTAAGACATGGAAACAGAACTTTGGCTAAGACTCCTACCTTCCCACAGCACAGCCAGACCCAGAGCTCCATGTTAGAAGTTCCAATGTGAGAGGACAAAGAAGTGTTCAGAAAACGGAGATATCCCCAAGCTGTTCCAGTCAGATGCAGCAATCCAGGTATTAAGTTCCACAGACTCTGTCCCATCACCTCATCCCCTTAAGGGTCTTTACCCCCTCCCACTGACACACATCATGGCAAGGTTTTGGGGAGGTGGGACCACTTTCCTTAGGTCCAGCTCCTCCCACCACTTTCAGCCCCACACTCCAAGCACCAGAGCCTGTTCAGAGATGGGCCCAGGGAACCCTCCTGGTGCCATCCAGAGACTGATGGTATTAAACAACCAGATCATTTAGCCCACAGACTGTTCTCAAATAGCTCTGAGGAATGCAGTGCTACTGGAAATAAAATTTTTCATTAACCCATCCTGGCAGCACATATGAAGAGCCTTCAGGTCAGTGATTAAGTGCTCCTGCTACAAAGCACAGTCTCCACACAGGTCACTGGTAAATACAGCAAAATGCTCACAGTTTTTAACCCACTCACTCCTGCAGAACCACATATATATGAATTAAACCCCCTCATCTCTGCTAGGTGCTGTGCGCAGCAGAATCTTCTCCCTGCCTCTGCAGCCAAGCTACCGGTGCCTGCTGGGATCAAAAATGTGAATTTATGGAGAGGCACCCAGAAGATTAAGGATGCTCTGAGTCCTGCACAGGAGAAACAGCTTTTGAGCCTGCTGTTTTACAGTTCCCTGCGACTTCCATCCCATGATGCTGCTAAGGATCACAGCCAGGTGATCTGCATGTGGTCCCACTGAGACCTGAAACCAGGAACAGCTCCACTCACACATGCTTTCCCTACCTTACTCTACTCTGTCCTATAAAAACTGTCTCCTGACTCATCACTTTCGCCCCTTGCTGTGCACATCTGGCAGCCTTTATCACCACAACAAAGCCACTGATGTCACTGACTAAGTTTCATCTGCTCCGGAGACCACTCAGATTCCTGTGTGGTGGTACCAACTTTAAGCACCAGACTCATGCTGGACCAAAAGGACACCCCACCTCAAGACTTGCAGCTCTCACACATCTACCTGAAACACCCCATGGCAAAGGATTGGAAGGCTTTATGTGCTCCATGAGGTGAATGTCACCTTTTGATGGGGCAACAGGGAAGACTCCAGGCACTGCATCACCACCTGCTTGAGCTCCTCATGAGCACCTTTAATCTCTTCTCCTGGTCAGGGCTGAATGATCAAAACCACACTTCACACAAGTGTTGTTCTGCACATCAGAGACAAGTAAGGCTGGCAAAATCAATCCACTCACATTTCATCCATTTGTTCCTGTGCACAGAAGGATCTGATGTTCACCAACTGTGCCCTTGCAGGAGGGTTAAAAATAGCTTCAGAAGAAGGAAGACAAACTGACCCAGAGCTTCCTCTGCTCAGCATTCCCAAAGGCGCTTCTCAAACATCCTGTTTCCTCACCAGAGAGCTATGCTGCTCCTCTTAAAGCACTTTTTCTTTAAAATTAGTTTTTCTGTTGAAATGCAGCTCTCTACGCTCCAAGTTTTCCCCACTGTGCTCTGAATAATTTAATTTTAAGCATCTTATTGCCATGAAACAGCTGCTATTTCCCCAAATTACCCAGTCACCTCTTTGCTGGGATCAGTCCCTCCTCTTGCACAGCTGATACCAGGAACACTTGGGACATGCCTTAGTATTCATCTTCAAGCAGCTAAGTTTCAACATGACTTTTCAGAAGCTATGGTCAAAATCCATCCTAAAGAATCGATCCCAAGTGCTTGGCAGTCTGTGCCAAAGCATGGAACTAATATATTTTTATTCCAGCCTGATGCATTTACTTTGTAGGACTAATAGAATTTATCAAAGAAAAAATCTAATACCCAGATTCAATTCTCGAATTCAGTTTGCAGCCTCTGTAATCTGTTTTGCTTGCAGGTCATTCTACCTTGAGGGTGCAGTCCAAGAATGGCTTCGGGCTGCAGATATGCTTTGGCATAATTTAAATTAAATTTAGTTTAAAATCAAAGCTCTTTCCCAAGTAGCTCCGACAAGCCAACAGACAGCATTTTCTAGGACAGCATCTGCTCTTTCCTCAGTGTCTGAATAATTTAACCAGAATATGGAGGTTCCAGTAGAACCAAGGAGCCATGTTTAAGGAGAAACAGGACACAAGTGCTTCCTGTCCAAAACTGCTCAACCTTGTTTCCCCCTCTCTTCCTCCAGACCTACTGGGAACTGCACAGATCAATATGGAGGAAAATTAATTGTCTATTGACCTCTAAAAGTTACATTCAAGTGGAAATGACTCTGTGGACATTTCACTGAGATGAGAAAGGAGGAATCTGTGCTTGAGGTCACACCTCAAAGGAGGATAGGAATGACACATGGGAACAGAAACAGCTTTGAGCTTTACAGGCTGTTAGTTTTGGGTGTTCTGGAAGAGAGACTTAAATCAAACACCTGCTCTGGACTCTATGTTTAATTATTTCAGATTGGGCCATCCAAAAGAAACAACCACAGTAACTGTGTCACTGTCTTTTTCTATGCCCTCATATCTAGAAATTCTAAGCTTTCCTGCTGTGCTTTGGTCCCCCCCCAGTCCTGAGGCCTGTGCGTGTCACAGGTTCTGAGCACACAGCCAGCACATGGTCCCTGTGGCTCCCAAGGAAGGGCAGATGGATTGCCAGGGACAGGAACAGCTTGTCACCGCAGGGAGCCTTGGCTCTGCTTGCTCCCACAGCCTGTGCCAGCAGCCACCTGCAGCCTGGGAATGGGGAAAACCATCCCCAGGATCTTCCACAAGCAGACAGAGGCAGCCCCAGCTCTCCCCAACCTGCACTCCAGCAGCGGCTTTAACACTACTCAGGATCTGGCTGTTGGTTTTGCATCTTGCCTTTTCCTCTCCACAGAGGTCACCAGAATCTGGAAATACCACAGAAGACTCCAGGCGTGATTATACATCAACACCTGTACAGTCTTTCTGACCTGAGGGAAAGGTCTTGTGAGTTCAGCAGGACACAGTGGGAGGAGGGAGAACTAGAGCAAGCCCATGAATAAAGAGAAGAAACCATTTGGAAGTTAAAGTGTTTATTGATGTGTTTAAACTTTTTACATTCCCCACAGACCACACTAAGGAGTTTGCAGGTATATCTGTGCATAGTGGGAGGAAACACGGAAAGGGGGAAAAAAAAATAAAGTCACAGGAAAAATAGAAAAAATACACCACAGGTTACCAGAACCCCCAGATTTAAAAAAGCTGTGAGCATTAACACCAACTATACAAGCATTACAAAGACATGATGATGGTGAGTGGAACAATGCCCCTTTTGGTCTTCTGGGGCCTATGCATCCCATTTCCCTTAGAGCAGGCTGCATCCCTTTCCCAACATGTCACCCTCTTCTCTCCCCAGCTAAGAGAGCTCTTGGTGTTTGTCAGCTCCCAAGGTCCCAGTTATTGCAGTGATTTGTCATTTCTGGCCCAATATCACCCAGGGAGATGCAAAGGCTCAAAAACCTGTGGCTCTTAACTACTTACCATGTTGGTGAGGCAGGAGAGCTGGGGAAATTAGAAAGTAGTAGCAAGAGAGGGCTGTTAATGCCAGGTGAGTACTGAAGGAAACTGGCTGAGAACAGAGGATTTCAATTCAATACCAGAACTTCCAACTCTAGAGCAGAACCGAATCTGGAACGGGAATGTGCAGACCCCAGTATGCACAAACCATGTTCTAACATTCCACTAGAATAACTATAAACAGAGACACTAGAAGCCTTTTAACTCCTTGCCTCCAGGGAGTCTTGATTCCTAGAGCCCAAGCTGCTAAGCAGCAGGGTGTACGCCACTGGCATATGAAGATTTTTTTTCCTCTTTTTCATTTTTTCTTTTTTTCTCATTACAAGGAATTTTGTTAGTTACCATTCCCAATTGCTTCCTTGCTTATGCTGTAATACCTCCTATCTCTAAATTAATCTCTTTGCAACTCCCAATGAAATTCACTTTAAAAAAAAGGAAAAAAGAATAATGCTTTATATATAAAAAGCCAAAATTACTGAAGAGCCACAACTGTCTCCTCTTTTCAAGGTGGACTGGTACAAATGACCCTCAATATACAGGTGGTCTACCAGAAATAAAAATCAACATTTCCCATTTTATATATATATAGAACTTGTATCAGACAACAGTACAACAGAACTGGTATTTTTCAGATTATTAAAAAAAAAAACCACATCTCAGTCAAATATCTGCAATAGATCCATTTTTCCCATTTAAGGAGATTTATATATCATATTGTTATATTATCATTTCTTCACCCATTTAAAAGAATGGAAATTGCAACTCTACAGTAGTAATTATAGTCTTAATGATCCAGGAGTTCTGAATGTAAGATGAAGTCCTCTTGAAGCAACTGTTGGTCAGTAGCTGATCCAAAACACTGGACAACTTTGGCCCTTCACCCCGCACCTTTTCCTGTGGGGTTATTCTATCTTCATGTCTTTTATATCTGCATCTGCTCCAGGTATTTGTAAGTGGGATTCTCGTAGCCATGGTTTTGCATCTTGCTCAGATGCCGCTCCTCGGGGGTGAGCATCGGGTCAACCTTTGGAAAAAACACACGATACTGGTCAAGGAAACACTTCCAGGACTGATTCCACAGAACAAGAGGCAAGAAACACTGAATATATCTGTGGCAAGAATACCACAGTGAGCAGTGAACAGGGTTAAAAAGGTAAACTGCAAAAAGTAATTTGTTTAATGGAGTTGCTTGTTCAGGAGCTGATGTCTCCGGCTCACCCAAGTCCCTGTGGGGATGTTCTCACAAATGTGTCATTGCTCAGCCAACATTGCAAATCAGGGACCCACTTCAGTTGTCATGACCTCCTGCATGGGTGGGGCAAAGGGAAAAGCAGCTCTCTCTGGCCTCTCTTAAATTGTCATAGAAATGTGCAAGAAAGAAGGAACTGCTCTTCAGCATTTGGCCAACCACAACATCTTAATCATCAACTACCCAGAAGGACAAATAGCTATGGATTGACTGACTGCCCTGCTAAAGATATTGCCTACAAAGCTAAATCTTAAATTTACTGCTCAATCCTACCCTGAGCCAGCCAGGGAAGCCTAACTGAATCCTAGTGAGAAGCAAATGCAACTCTGGAGCGGCAGGTGCCAGTATAGCACACCTGTGACTGGCACCTGCACACTGAGGAATGAGCGATGATGGTGTCAGCAGGGACAGAGTTAATTCCTACCCAACCAGAAGCAGAATTCTCCAGGGCCTGGCAGCTCCTGCCATCCTCTACCCACACACACATGATTCAACACTGACTATTTTCATCCTTGGTTACAGAGTTGTTTCTCACCTCCACAATTCCATGGCTGATGGTCCCATACTGCCTCTTCCTCAGCATCACCAAGCTGATGACTATAACAGTAGCTATGGCAACAGCAATCACCAACAGGCCAATAAGGGCACTGCTGCTGAAGCCAAAGTCATCACGGAGGGAGTTGTCATTATCCTGAAGGGAAGAAAACAGAGCAGTCTGAGGAAGAGCAATGAGGGAGATGCACTGCTGAACACAAATCTAAACCATGGCCACTAGTAAAGTCTTTGACCATCTCTAGTATCAAGATATGGCTGATTATACACTAGACAGTATATATATGTATGTCATCCTTAAGTATTCCACCTCTAAATCTTGCATCCAAAGGGTAATGAATGCAAAACTCTTTCCCCACTTAGTAGCTCTGGACAGACATTGGTCCACATCACTTCACTCTCCCACAGAACACTATTGCAGTAGGAGTCAAGTTAATATCTAATGTGTGTTCACTGTTTACATCTTTATGGAGAAGGGCTGTAGTATGTTTCACTCTGCCTGAGCTCCTAGAGTAGCATTCAGACACCAAACTCTGAATTCATAAAAATGGGAATCAAAATCCAGCTTTAGGAATTTGCCAGTCCCTGGATTCAGCAGCCACAAACGTACCGGCTCATCCACCAGCCCTCCAACACGCTCCGCGTTGAAAATCATCTCCTTCACATCAAGGGTTTCATCAATTACCTAAAAACGGCCATGAAAGCATTTTAGGGAAAGATTCACACAAAACAGGAAAGAAAAGGAAGAGGAAGACAGAGACCTTTAATGAACACTAGCAAAGGCTCTCAACAGCATGGAATGTTCTCCAACTCTTACACAGCCACCAGAGAGAATATTACAACTAGTTACCTCCAGATAACCTCAAACTAAAGCCCCAAAGAAAAAAAGAAAAAAAAAAGGTGTTAACTTTGGATCCAGCACTTCTGTTATGTAATATCTAACCCGTGGCTTTAAAACAGTATTGAAAGGACTCAAAAGCTGACTTTTTAATTGTTTTAAACCCATGGAACTGAGGCAAAGTGGCTGTCACTAGAACCTAAAGAATTCTTAACACTGTGGATAGAGAAAAACTCTGCTGGGTTGCTCACCTTCAAAGGAAGGTGAGGCCTTCCCCTGCCATGAAAAGTAAGTGGGGACACAGATGGAACACACCAGCATTTGGTGTCTTCAGAGAGTGAGCTACCCAGGGAAAATAAAGGAACATCAAAGGGTCTCTGCTTGGGAAAAGCGTTCCTACATCAGAAAGTTCTCAGACTCAGACTGCCGAAGATCTGAAGCTCTCCTCTTCCCTCCCCCTCCCACCCTTCTGCTGCTAATCAGTATTAAGAGCCTACCACAGTCACCAAACTGACTCCCCCACACCATATGGATAATGAGCACGTTGACATTCTGTGAGCTGCAACAAGACATGGAAACAAGCCACTGCTATTAGTTAGTGTCCACTGGAGGTTTAGCTTCACAAAATAAAGGTGGAGAGCTCACCACATTTTCATCCACCTTGTTCTTGCTGTTAATCACTTTTTCTTCAGCACCAATCAGCCCATCCAGCTCGGTCATGCCAGAACCTGCACCAAAAGAGCAAGGAGAGCCCATCAGACCCACTAGGAACATTTTGGAAGGGTCACCTACTCTGCGTAGAGCTGCCATGGGTCGTGTGTTTAACTGCACAGACCACTGAGTATTAACCAGTCCTCATGCTCCTGTGTCAGATGGCAGCTCACAAGCTACAGTGACAAGTGATTAGGAAGGCTGTTAATGAGGGGAAATGAGGTGGCAATGAGAGGAGCAGACAGGACTCATCACCAAAATCAGGCTGAGGTGTCAATCCAGACAAACCACACTGTTAAGTGCTTCTGTTAGATGGCCCCAGACAAGGCATAACTACACACAGTGAGTGCAGTAATGGCTGCAGGAGTCACCCCAGGTCACCAACACCCCTCTGTGACCCTTGACAGGAGTAGACACACATCTGCCTGCCAAGAGCCAGCACGCAGGGAATGCTTTCAGCATCACCCATTCGGGACACCCATTTGCCTGCTGGAATCAGGCGCATCAGCAAGCGTCTCGGGAATGAGAATTCCAAGGTCACCAGGCATGGCTCTGGAATAAGCTGCTGTCCCATACCTGGCACAAGCCCAGAAACAGTCAATCCCAGGGCATGGGAAGACCAGAGAACTACACCAGCCTTTGAATCAGAACACTACTACCCCATTTCCAGGCTGGAACCAGCACTGGCTCAAGAGAAGAATATCAATTAACAGAAGGCTCTACACAAACTTTTTTGATCCAAAGCATTTATAAACAGATGAGATCAGTAAGAGAGTCTGATACAAACTGCCCTGACATAACACAGGGTATTAGGAGAACACTGGTGTTCCACTGGTGGTAGGAACAATGCAATGACCTGTGATGCACTACTGCAAAAGCAGGACAGTGAAGCCTGAAACCTGCAGTGGGATCTTTCCAATGATGTGTGGGAAATTCTACTATAGTACTTCAGGCTTTGCTGGTGACTGCAAACTCTCCACTCTGCACAAACTGCTGAGCTTGCAAGGTGCCCAAGACATTATGTCAACTGCTGCTGAAACTGGCAGCATAGTCTTTGATGAGACGCAAGAAAAGGCTACTTAGCTTCAAAGCAAGTTTTTACAGTGACGAGTTTGTATTGCCTAAAAATACCACAGAAATAATATTTTACTATGAAGCATCTCAGGTTTTAGTATTGCAGGCAATAATCAGATTCTAAGCATAGCCAAGATTGCCAGTCTGACTTCTCACAACTGTTGAAGCAGGCCACATTATTATGGAAGTCAGACTGGAATTTTCAGGAGAAACCTGCACAAATAGCTTGTATAGAACTACCGTATCAACTTTTGGCATATGATTAGTTTATTCTAGTCTCCAGAGCCAACCCAGCACAGTCTCCAGGCCTGAGAGTTCAGCTGCTACACTGAGTTCTGCCATTTGTCTCAGTGTGCTGTACCAAGCAACAGACCTAGCTCTATGTAGATCAAAGGCACAGTTTAAATTATATACTTCACAGGGAACAAAAACCAAAAACANAAATGGCCTCAAAGCCCTTAAGCAATTCAATGAAAAGGGAAGGTAGAAAAGGAACAAGTATAGGACAACCATTGTCCTCAGATCATCAGAGACTCTTATATTTACCCAGACAGTGAGAACTAGCATAAATTTATCATCCTCAAGTCAACAAATGCAGTTGTCCAAAAATTTAATTAATAAAAAAATAATCAAACTAAAGTCTGTCCCAATTCTTGGCAGAGCAGTAAGCACAATGTACATTGTTCCACAAGAGGGATGAAGGTGACTTACATTTGCAGAGAAATGCTGATAATGAGAATAGTTTCAAACTATTTGACCTTCATTCTGTTACAAAACTACTTGTGCTCACATTACATGGTTATAAGCAAAACCTTTTGCTCTCCTTTGAGGTCTACACAATTTATTTGGAACCAAAGGCAGATTACAACACTGGGTTTACTCCACACACAGCTCATGCAGCACTACTCTGCCAGAGCCTCCCTTTTCTACTGATCTTTCTCTGATTCCATATCACTAACAGAGACGTTATTTCATGCTAATATTTCTACGCTGCTCTTAAAGCCGCTTTTTAGCCAGGCACTTATCTACTGCAAAATTAATTCTGAGTTAAGGGAGAAATGAAAAACTGCACATACACTTTGCTGGTATGGAGAGATGCTACATGTGGGAAGGTGATGCTGAGGAAAGCACAAACATGGAGGAGGAATCTCCTGATTTATCTGTCCCATACTAGCTGCACTCCATAAGGACATTTAGATGGGGAACAGCTTGTGTCCTGAAGAATACTCATTCCTTGTTTTGTGGTATCATGGGGCATCAAGGACAGGTTCCACAGGAGGCAGAAGAGCCTCTGGACTATTCACCACCAGCACAGCAGGGTTTAATCTGAGAACTGTCACACATGGAGAGATGCAAAGCAGCATACCAGACACTGGCCAAGGCCACCTTTCCCAAGGGCTAATAGCCACTCCAGGCACTCCAAGACCCTTCTGAGTTCATCAGGAGGAATGCACACACAATGAGCTGCTCAGACTAGCTGGCTTCTTTAACACTAGGTCTAAACAAGCCAATCTGAATATTACTATCTAAGTGAAAGGAGGGAAATGAAAATCAAGGTGAGTATGGAACTAAAATGAAGCTATCAAACACACTGAGGAGGTAGGAGAGTGATTGAAAGCACTGTGAGGGAGCAGCTTAGAACCAACCTTTTTTCATTGGATGGTACAAATCCGGCTGAGGATCTAGCAGGAGGGAAAACAAAAACAAAAATAGCAGAGAAAGGAGATTAAGAGAGAAAGGAAAAAAGGCTTGTGCATGATTTCTGACTCAGACCCTGGGAAAAGCTTTTAGTTTACATCTTTAAGCTCAGGACTCTGTTCAAGCATTTTTAAAATAAATACACACGCACACACCAGCTGTCGAGACCCAATTATATAAAAAAATAGATACACTTATTAAAAAAAAAAAGGGAATTCCTTCAGCCCTTCAGCAGGTCACAGCACAAAGATTTAATGAGAATATTTTTGTTAAAGACTGAAAATTAATTTCAGAGTCAAGACACACTGTAAAAACATAATACTCGCTGCAAAATGAAGAGAGGACAATTTTGCCAAGAGAAGAATCAGAAAATCATTAGAGCAGCTCAGCAGACACTATTCACAGCACTGCTTCTCCAGTGAGGGCGGAGGGGGTCCTGTCAGGGCGACTGCTTTACATCACTCAAAGGGAGGGAGCTTTCTCTGTTCCAGCTGAGCCAGCTGTCTAAGGAAAACAACCAGTGAACCTAATGTTCAGTTCCACATACCTTCACTTTCAGGCAAGGCTGGGAAGGTTTTCACCTGGAACGGGTGGAAAGGTTTGCCATCCAGGGGAATTTCCTCACTCTCCTCAGAGCTCACTCTGACATCCACCTGGGACTCAGAAATGGAGGATGTGAACTGATCCATGTCTGCACGCTGCTCCTGAAGCAGCTCATCTGAAAAGAATAAGAAGAATTATTACACAAACTGCATGAAACCTGGCAGCAACAGAGGGGCAGATGGTTTGAACCAGGCTGAGGCAGTACTGCAGGGGAACATTGCTCTCAGGGCTGCCAGGTTATTTTATCTTACATATCTCATCTGGAATTCTCAGTAAAGGCGTTGGCTAGGAATACATTCAAATAAGGGCCAAAAGGCTTGATGTGGCAAGAGGTTTTGGCAAGATGGGATTAACCTACAAAGGGAAAAAGCATCTGGGTTTTTTTTAAATGGATCTCCTTCATCTCCTTTAGAGAGACAGCTTTGCTATTTTCTGAACATTGTTGATCTTCTTTTAAATGGACAATGAAAATTCTTGGGAACAAGCTATTCTGACTGGCTATTTTGTAACATCCAGACAGTATCTTCTCTTCCCAAGTGTTTGCTGTCAAGGGCACTCCATCAAAGGAGAGAGCAATCTTTTGGGAGCTCACTGGATATAAAAACTTGGGAGTCTTAACACAGCAGCATAGGGGCTGGCACACACACTCACCAATCTCATCCTGAATTTCTTCAGCCACATATGGCACCTTGTAGAGCAGAGACAAGCTTTGATTCATCCGTTCCTCAATCACATGAAGATGTGTCATCACCTGCAGATGTAAAAGTGTGTTGGAATAAGCAAAAACTGTCAGTCACTTCATGGTACCAGTTCTTTCCTTGCTCAATAAAATATCTATTACTGGTAGATCTGCCATGACAGGCAACAGGGGACACAGATCCATCCAGTCCAATTCTCTGACTGATGCTCTCACACTTCACTGGAACTGGCCATCTGTAGACAGTGCTCTCAGGAGTCTGGGAAATGTTGGGAGTATGAGAGGATTCTGGTAACTCTCACTGTAACCAGCTCTCCGCTGGACACATTAAAATGCCACCAAAGCTGGTATTTCCCATAAGCCAAACATAGTCATAATTTATGTCCTGTAACAGATTTATTAAACGGATTATCATTCCTGACTGCTAGAAAAGATACAGGCAAAAGGAGCAAACAGGATACTTTATCAGCTCTGGTTTCAGAACAAAGGTGCCATTCAAACCAGTTGTGGCATTACATTTGTCTTACACCCACTGATTGGCAGCAGTGTTCTCCCTTCCTTGGAGAAATACATTCAGGCCCTGGGCAAGCTCAAATCATTCCTCCCAAGCACACTAAATCCAGCAGTGAAATCAGGCCTGACCTGAAGAGGGTGCTGCATAATCAGGGATCAAGGAGAGCAAGGAAAACATTTATATGGATGGCCAAACATTGCAAAAAAGCTAAAGAGTCAGATGGACCTGTTTCACAGTCTTATGTGTGCCTGGCCTTTAAGAGCAAGGATGAAAACAATTTAATTTTGCATGTGGCAGCTTGTCAATCAAAGAAATCAACTGAGGAGCTTAAAGTACATGTGAAAAGTAAAGGGAATGGAGATTGAACTGTATCACCCACATCCCTCCTATGTCCATTTGTTGACACTGCAGCCTTCAGAATGAATTAAGGACTGTTTAGAGTTTAGCTTAAGAACACAGTTCACATACTCCCTCCCGGGCTGTGGCAGCAGGAGAACAAACCACTGGGCCAAGCTGTGTTTGACATGTCTGAAAACATGACCACAAATTCCACATGGAGAGCCAAACACCACCATAACACATCTTAAGCTGCATCAAGGGAAATATAGGTTGGATATTAGGAAAAAGTTTTTTACAGAAAGGGTGATAAAGCACTGGAATGGTCTGCCTGGGGAGGTGGCAGAGTCACCATCCCTGGATGTGTTTAAAATAAGACTGAATTTGGCACTAGGTGCCATGATTTAGTTGATGCTGGGTTTGACTCTATCTTGGAGGTCTCTTCCAACCCAGTGATTCTGTGATAACCACAACAGTTGCCACCACTCCTCCTGGGGATGTACAGCTTAACAAGAACCTCACAAGCAGCGAGAGACCAGGAGACACAAGGTGAAGGCTGGTTCACTGCCAACACCCAGAAACAAGGTGGAACCCATTCCACCTTGGTGGAATCTGCCACCTCCCAGTGTGAGGTTTGCTTCTGGAAAATCACTGTCACGCCACTCTGCCCCTCACCAGAGGTAACAGCAACAGACTCCAGTCCCTGTCCTACCCTTAATGCAGGATATTTCCACCTCCTGGTTATACAGTTTTTTATCCATTTTTTTCCTCAGTGCCTACACTTCTTCCTCTTGGCAGCACTGGATGTGCCCCACTGCGCTGTCTCCCTGCAGCTCTCCATTCTTTTTTTCTTCTTGCTTATCTTTACTGCATTGCAGAATTAAAAGATACTCCAAAGCAACATAACAGCCACGAACTGGGATCAGGAAAGCATTCCTAAAGCTGCAACTGGACAGTGAGTTCTCTCTGAATCTGAGAAAGGGCACACCTTTTCCAAACCGATCTTTCAGTGTTAACAGGCCATTCTTGATTTGGATTTTGAATTAGTTGAGCCTTTCTGCACATCTTCCACCATTTTAAAACAAGGGAAAACAAGTATCAACATAATTCCAAAGATGTACAGAGTATTTGCAAGTACTCTTACAAGTACAATGGCCAGGTTTGAAGGAACATATTTGCATACACTACCTAGCAGAAGGAAAAGGATTTTCTGGCTGTTCAGAAGTAAAATACATTATAATGGTACAACATAAACTCATTAAAACCAGACTTTGTGATAAAGCTAATGACACTGATCAAGTGCTTGGAAAGGGTTATGCATTATGCTTTGGAAACCAGGCACTAACTCTGCAGAGTCATGAAAGAATTCCCACAAACCCCAAACACAGGCACTATGAAGAACAAGCCTAAGGAAAGAAATATGTAGACACTTGGAAGAAGTGAGAAAGTCTGTTCAAGACAACCAAGGCACCAGTAAATACATTTCAGGGGGGTTTGACAGAAAGAAACATAGAAGTGATACTGACCTAGTTCTAAACCACTCAACTTGTTACTGTGACCAACAAGGTATGAAATAGAGCTTCAATTTTTAACACTGAGTCAGGCAGCAAGGAAAACCATGCAGGGAGCACATCTGGTAACAGGAAGTAAGCTCAGGAGAGAGGGAGAGCTCCACAAAGATGAAGCTGCTGTAGTACCCAGCAACCCACAGCTTCCAGAGCCTCTGACAGCCAGGGCTGAGAAACAACAGTTCCCTTGACAGAAACCACCTCATACCTGGGATTTCATCTGTGCAGCCTTCTCTGGATCCACTGCCAGGACGTGCTGGTAGTGGCGGATGGTGTGCAGCCTGTCCTTGTTCTCAGCACGGACATAGCGCTTCAGGGCCTGCAGGATGCGGTGGGGCTGCAGGATGGGAGCAGGGAACAGGTCAAACCACTGGAGTCAACCAGACCCACAGGTGAAAACATCATTTCAGGTGTAAGTCTACTTTGATGCTGGACAGATCTGTCACCTGCACTCACAACCTGCGTTTTTGGGGTTTTTTTTTTTGTTTTTTTTTTTTTTTTTTTT
>VWZN01007203.1:137300-153301 GCA_013396955.1 Regulus satrapa | reverse complement strand
TTTTTTTTTAAATTAAGCCTGTTTAACTCAGAACACCTAAGTTTTAAAGTCTGCATGACTCGGAACACCACAGCTTATGAACTGTGCCTTACCAAACAAATCAGACTTTTTTTCCCCAGGCAGGAAGAAGAGGGAGTCAATTACAGACCCACTGCTAGAGTGCAGCACAATGCAGAAATTTTGTCATCATTTGTCATCACTTCCACAATTCACCCCAAAGAATAGGAACCAGGAAAGCAAAACCAGGAAACCAGTTTCTGCAAATCACAGGCAATCTTCTCACCAAGACATTCCCACCTGCCATCCTACCCAGTTCTATCCTACTGGTAAAATGTGTTGGGAAGAAACTCACACGTGGTGGGTCAGCCTGCAGGGCAGCCAGGTAGTTCTCCAAAGCGATGCGACGGCGATCATTCAGCATGGCTTCCACACGAGCCAGGTGAGTCTCCACCAGCTGCTGCTTCTCACTTGCTGCTTCTTTCTCCAGAGATTTCACCATGGCCTGAAAGTGCTAGAACAAAAAAAGTAATCTGTGTGAAACGCACTGTGTGACCAACAACTCTTGAAACTCCTCAGAGCTAACACAGGCTGTAAAACTCCATATCCAACACATTTACAGTTAGGAGAGAAAGGTATGGAGAAATGCGATGCAGATTTTGACTCTGCATATTCAGTAGTGATAATCTGTCTTCCAAACTTCCTTCACAAGAAATTTCAAAGGTCTGAAGAGTGAAAAGGATCTTGCACATAAAGACTATGTTGGGGTTGGGAGATCCAGGCTGTCCTGAAGAAGTGACACAATAGTAACTCTTTCCCCTTGACCCAGCAATATGAAAACAGGATTGATCCCTTCAGCTTGAAGACATTAACTTAAATTTGAAGTTACAAAGGTATTATACAGGGCATTTTCCCTTCAGATCAAATCTCTCTGTATTCTTTTAGAAAGGTCATAATCCTCACTTCCAAATCAGAATAGTCTACTAAGTGTTATGCTTCAAAAGAGATAATGACAAACTTTTGGATTTGCACGTATTTCCAAAAAGTGACTCATATTTAAAAAATGCAGAGAGAAAACTGTGTTCCAGGATAAAATCCAAAGTGGGCTTAAAAGCTGGAGTCAATCACTTAGTTGTATATTGGTTTGAGAGAAATTCACGGAGTTGTCACTGCCAGAAGAGCCTTCCCCTAATGATCCCATACTGCAATCTCTCATTAACTTCACAGTCCAAATGAACTCTCCTCATAAGGCACAAGATTAGCATTTTGGCAGCAAATCAGCTTTATCTGCTGTCTAAGCTGTTTTCACTAAGTCTGCCTGAGCAGGAAACGTGTGCCCAGAGAGCCAGGGCTGACTCTGAACCAGGCTCTGAGGCCAGTGGTTAGTGCAAAACAGGCCAAAGGTCTGAAATTACAATTTGGCTGCACTGTTGCTATGCATGAGGAGTGAGATCACTTTCTACTAGTGTGTGTAGGAAAAGACCTGGCATATAGTATCAGATCATCTCCAGTTTTAAGAACAAAGCAAACAATTGAATCAAATCTCCTCTAAGAGGCAGCTGCTGACAGAGCAGGAAGACTGTTCTCATATCTCAGTTGTCCTTTGGCTCTGAATACTGCAATCTCTCTCAGTAACTTTCCCCTTTAGGCTCTTCTACTCTTACCTGGATCAGAGTCTGCCTTTCTGCCTTGGGGAGATTTACAGCCTGGTGCTCTGCTTCCTCCCATTCCTTTTTCACCTGGACAGGAAAAGGACAGAACACAGGAACAAGACACAAATTTTAATCTTATCTTTATGAGCTGATTTGCCTTCACAGGCAGATCCTAGCACAGCCTGGCTGGGTTTTGAAGGTACAAAAGAGCAGCTGTGGGGTTTAAGCCTAGAACTTAATCCCTCTGAGTAACAGCCAAGCTTCACAGAATCCCAGAAGGGTTTGGGCTGGAAGGGATCTTCAGGCTCATCTTGTTCTATCCCCTGTCAAGGGATCACCTTTTACTAGACCAGATGGCTCCAAGCTCTATCCATCCTGGCCTTAAAAACTTCCAGGTATGGAGAATCCACAAGTTCTCTGGGCAACCTGTGCCAGGGCTTCAGCACCCTCTGAGTAAAGAATTTCTTCCCAGCATTTAATCTAACTCCTCTCCCCCAACACTGGAGAAATAAAAATCTGACTCCCATGGTGTCGTCATACTGAAAAAAACACAGAGAAGGCTGGAAGTTGGAAAGCAAGCCACTTCACCACCGATTTTTTTACAGTTTTTCCAATAAATCAGGGGCAGCAACCCGACACACGAACAACTGCACAGCACAAAACCTGAAGGCTGGCACTCACCCGGTCCATGCGGTTGTGGTGCCTGACCTCCAGCTGCTCCTTGGCCTTCTGGAAGCGGGCATGCTCATTGTCATCAGCAGGGGTTTCAAAATAGACATCCACATCATCAGTTGGCACTGCACGAAAAGGGAAGGGTAAGCAGAGTGTCAGAAACCCACAGTCCTGGATTGCAGAGGGCAAGGAGAGGAATCTCCATGTCTGCCTAATTAATAGCCTGGCAAGCTGAGCCTACTGAACCACCACCTTCCAGAGTCTGTTTTGGAATCTTTACAGTGCCAACTTTCTATCCAATGTCAGCTCCATCAACCCAAATGGCAGTGATGACCACAACTCCCCGCACTGTTTGGCCTGCACAGTGCTGAGGTGAGCAGCACTTGGCTCCAGAAACACAGTGCCTGGCATGGCAGAATAAAATACTCCTTTTCCTTTCCCTTCCACATTGGCCTTGGATGGTTTAAATGGTATTGTGTGAATTAGCTGTTTGGTGACAAGCTGGCTCCAGACATCATTAATATGATTAGGGAGTTCGACAATAAATCTGCATAAAACCAGTATTTTACACGTCAACCCTGCCTTCCCTGGCAGATGCACCATGCAGGACTTACAGGCTTACAGACTTAATAATGATATTAGACAAGACAGCAACAGGAGACTCAGTGTGACAAAGTGACTTGTCCAATACACCGGACAGTTTGTAACTCCAAGACATCCAAATTCAACAATGGGAATAACAAAACTTCAGAATTTATAAACTTCTAGCCTCTACAGAATCCACATCAGGGGCTCTATACTCTATAAATTGCAGTTCAGGAAGTGCTGAAAGTGCTTCTGTGCTACAGTTTCAGGAACTACACATCCCAGAGCCTTTTGGAAAGATCTGTGGCAAACACGACGCACTCTGTTGTTGCCCTTCACCTGAGGGAAGGCACAAAGGAACAGTTAAGGGAACCTGTCCTCCATATTAGTTATTTGGGTGGAAAAACCTCTAACATGTCAATAAAGACAGCATGCTTCAGAAAAAAATTTCCTGGCACTTCAGCATGAACACTGATAGAGTTTAGCATACACTGCATCCACTAACTGTCGCTCTAACTAGGGGGAAATAATGACAACATACAACACAGACACTACTGCTGCGTGCAAGGGGTAATGTCATATCAGTGCCATATTCTGGCCCTGCTCCTGGCATTTCTGAACCAGACTTGGACACAGAGAACACTCTTCCCAGCCCCAAATCCTTCTGTAACAGGACAATCTTTTATACAAAAAGCTCCTGACATCCACATCTTTTCTGTCACTGCCTCAGTTAGATCAGCCCAATCTAAAGCACTTGCATGAAGCACATTTTGTAAACAGGATTATGGCTGTATAGTCAGGCTGCCAAGCCCCAGATAACACAAAAAGCCTTTCAAAAGCTTTAATGGTAGCTGAAGTGGAAGTGCTGGAGTTCAACAATAAGATTAATAAGGAGGTTAAAATGGTTTTGGTAGTTTTATCATCTGACATAAAAGCCAGTTGAAATTGGTGCCAAAAACCTTAAGTACTCAAAACTATAGGGACTGAGTTCTGATTTGTATTTCATACAAAGTTGAAAATGGGAATCTGAATTCCATAATACTGGTCTGATATTTTTCAAAATTAAAATAGCAAGAAAATGCCTACTACCAGTAGAACAGTAATCTGCTTTTCAGGACCTGTTGTCAAATGTATGCATAGAAACATGACTGGGAAAGCAAGGGCTTCCTTACATATATTTTGGTTAAAAAGCCAGTTAAGGCAAGAGGCCAGAGACAGCCCCTGGTCCCTGCTATAGATGTGGAAGCCCATAAAGAGCTGAGCCCTCAGCAAAAGGTGAAGTCACCAGGAAGCACAGACAGTATATGGTGAGGGGCACTTTTCCTAGGAACAATCACCCTACCGACCTAGGGAGGCGGAGACAGGAGGAGACTTCCGTAAAGGGACAGACACCAGAACCAAAGGGATAGGCTACAGACAGGTCCTCTATTGCCCAAGGGAAAGAGGAGGAGACACCACACGCCAGACAGACAGTGGCCAGCTGCAAAAGGCCAGTGGGAGGCAGGACTTACTCATCTTTTTACACACAGCCATACAATACTCCTCTGACTCAAAATTGTTCCTGTTGCCTCCGCAGCCTCCATATATAAAGCGAATGCATTTTCTCTTGTTAGGATCGAAGTACCAACGAGGCATCACAGCCCGGCAGGGCCCTGTCATGGCCTCCTGGGAGCAGACAGCTGTGTGGAGATGGGTGAGAACAGGAGCTGGTGAGGAGTGCAGGCCTTGCCAAGCGATTTACATGATGCAGAGGTGGCTCTACTTCACCCCTTCCTCTGAGGCACTGGCCTAAGCATTGCTGCTGCACCAATCCAAGGGCTTCTGTCAGTTTTGGGGGGGTTTAACATTCCAAAGCATCCATCACAAGCTGCTCAGGGAGATGCTTGCACATGGTGCTTTGGAGATAGGCAAGCAGCTCACTCTGTCTCTACATGGAGCTCTCATCTGTGAGAGATTTCTCCAGAGCCAGGGGCTGGGAAAGCAGGAATCTGTTCTGCTGATGCCACAGCATTATGCCCTGGCTGTCCCAGTGGGAGAGCCTCCACTCTATAAAACCAACAGCACGGAAAGCCAGTCAACTGGGGCTACTTAAAGCTTCAAAGGATGTCCAGTTCACTGCACTCTGTCTGGACAGACGCTCCACATCTTACAGGGCAAGTGTAGGAGTTAGTGAAAAAGCAGGCTAAACAAAGGGACTGATCTCCATGCCAGCCTCAGACACTGAGGTTTTAAGGTTTGAAACACCTATACACCAAACATTAAAACTCAATGTAGCCATGGCATAGGGTGAGCCAGCAATAGTAGCTGGGCTGTTTTGAGGCAAGAGAGCAGATATAGTGTATAAATTAGCAACTGTTTATGATACTTCAAGGAAAAACTATTGTATACCCCCAAAACAGACACCCCAATCATATTCCTCCAAGCCTCTTACAACACCTGCAGATTTGCAACAGCCCTGTACACATATGAGCTAAGCCTTGTTTCAGCAAGGAAAATTATCTGCAGCATGCTGGCGTTTTACCAAAAAGATGTGAGAACTGCTGGCAATGATTCAGTGATCTGTAGCTAATTGAATTTCATTCCCTCTCTGCTCCTCCCTCCTCTGCAGACACTTCTGCATGCAAAGTGTAGGACATCACATAATGCTGAGGCACCATATCATGAGTCCTCTGCAAGGGCACCTACTGCTCAACAAAAGCTGCACAGCAGATTCTAGTACTACAGAAAGTATATCTGAACATATAATAAAGTTGGGGTAGCTGTGCTGGCTGACTTTCCTTTGTGGAAGAGAAGTGTTTATGCAAAGGCAGCACCAAGGATGTTCTTCATCTTTAGATGACTAGATGGCATCTCTGCAGAGTATGACCCACCACTTTCAGCTTCCTAATTGTAAGCTGGTATAAACCACAAGATTTTAAGTTTACAGTGTAGCTCAAATTTCCCTTTTAACATTTTCCAAAATGTGCAGATGTGGCTTTTCTGACTCATCACTGCACCTTCATGAGGTGCTTGTTCAACATTCCAAACACTGGGCTTCCTGCCAGCAGAACTGTTTATCTGGAAACATATGGCCCATGCTCCAGAGAGTTAATTTCAACACTTGAAACAAGCATCATCAGCTTTCTTCCTCTGTTTGCTAACTTATCTGGCAAATAAAACTTCCAAGTGGCACTCACTGATTTGCTCAAAACCCCATTACAGACTGACAGCCAACAGGAATGATCTCAAGAGAGCAGGAGGCCTGTGGAATGTGTCTTACATTTCATGTCACTGCTCACTTCTTTTTCAGCCACAGCCTTGTCACTGCTGGGCTCTGTGGGGGTATCTTCATTGTAGTCATCAACCTTGTAGCTGTCATAGTAGTAATCACGGTCTTCCACCACATCCTCCTCCTCTTCCCCTTCATCATCCTCATCCTCATCTTCCTCCACAGCTGTTCCTGTGAAGTCTTCTACACCTGCCTCTGTAGGGAACTCACTGGAGGGGCACAGATAAATTAGGGAGTAAAGTTAAGGCTAATCACTTGGATGTTCCAGAATAAGGATTCTTTCCACCTGTTCTAGAAACATCAGAAATGGGAAAAATAAGTGTACCAACTATTGATTAGTCCATCACTCACAGCAAGGGGAGATCCCTCATTACAGACACTCCTGGTGCTGCAGGCAGAGTTTTCTCCATGGCTCTGGCTTCATATGGCCTCTTTCCATTTTTCAGTAAGTGAAAGTCTAACCTTGGGGCAGGTTCCTACTGTAGAATCCCAGAATGGTTTGGGTTGGGAAGGACTGTAAAGCCCATCTTGTTCCACCACCTCCCCTGAGCAGGGACACCTTCCACTATCCCAGGCTGCTCCAAGCTGCATCCAGCCTGGCCTTGGGCACTGCCAGGGATCCAGGGACAGCCACAGCTGCTCTGGGCACCCTGGGCCATGGCCTCCCCACCCTCACAGGGAACAATTCCTCCCTAATATCCCATCTAACCCTGCCCTCTGGCAGGGTGAAGCTATTCCCCCTTATCCTTCCCCTGCAGACCCTTGTCCAAAGACCCTTTCCAGCTCTCTTAGAGCCTGTTAGGCACTCGAAGGGGCTCTAAGGTCTCCCTGGAGACTTCTCGAGGCTGAATAACCCAAACTCTCTGCAGGGATGAAGGGTGAGGCGGTGTTTAGCTCCTTCAGTAAAAGGGACACTGCAAATTCATTTATCCTCCTCAAGCTCAAGACACCCCTTTAGGAGACTGAGAAGCACAGAAATTTGCTCAATCCTCACCAGAAGGGAGTTGCTGTGTGCAATATTCCCAAGCAGCACCTTCATATACAAAGCTGTCAACATCTACACCAGTAAGAACTGTACCTCTTGTAAAGGTCGTAGTCTTCATCCTCATCCTCATCCTCTTTGGACAGAGCCTCATCCACAACCTTCGTCTGAGGACAGCACACATATTCTGTTCCATGGAACTGGTCCACTCCGCAGGGCAGCAGCATCCCATAGCTGTGCAGGACCATCCCTTCTGTCAGACAGGCCTGAAAGGGGAGCCCATTCATGTCAGTTCAGCATCATGCTCTTCCTTTGGATAAAGCTCAAGTCTGCCTATCAGGGATCCCAAGAATGGTTTAAGTTTTACAGCAAAAACAACAGCAATATATGATCTAAATCTGAGCATCAAAGGAAAGTGGATTTAAAACTTGTAATACAAAAAATCCCCCACAGAAGTCCCAGGTTCAGAAACATCCGGTACTTCCAGGTGTTAACATTTCCCATCCTGGCCCCAACAACTGCTGGTTTGTCAACCTGGCAAAGTTCAGGGAAAAAAAACCTAAACATTTTATGCCAACTCAAGGGAGAACACCTGAAAGAATCAGAAAGGGTGTTTGCTTTTCTGGGCTGGCCATTACATTAAACTTTACCTGTTAAACTTTATATTGGAGCAAGTGAATAATTGCTCAAATGGACTTTTTGTCAAGATTATTTTACTATGCTATAGATAAAAATCAATCAAATAATTCAAGAAAAAGTCAAATGTAAACTATGCTTAGATATTACTTCTATACACTTCTCTTAAGCAAAGGATGTACTCAGCTTTGAGGTGCCCAGAAAATGATGAAGAAAAGCTTCATTATACATCAGAACCCTTTTGTGCTTTGCTTTGCTACAGCACTGATTTTAAATGAGCCAAATATTGCTGGAAAAACATTCTCGAACTACATTTAAAGTAAATGATTTTTCAATTTTCTAGACAAGTTTATCCTCAATTAAAAGACAATTCCTTTGGTACAGCTTTATTTAAATGGATTTTTGTTCACAGGATTTTAAAGAAATAGGAATTTTTAGTGGAGCATCCTTAACCTCATCTGGTTAACAACTGATCTTTTTATTGCTGCTTCTACGATTGTTGCTTCTACAAAATGGGAAACATGCACATTCTGTCACGATCTTGTTTTTTACTACCCCAGCTTCAAATGGGAACGCAGAGCTTTTGCAACAGTTTAGCTAGTCAGATAAAAAAGCACAAACCCATCCCCCCCCAAAGCACGATTTATTCTGAGAATATAATCCATCTCTTATGTAAAACCTCTACTAATCAGTCCCAAAAAAACCTCGGATTGCTCCCAGGCAAGCCCTCCCAACCAAATCCCCAGCAGCAGAAGGCACATTAAAGCAAAATGTGCAAGAAAAATAGGAACTATCCTATGCCCACTGTAGCTCGCTCGAAAGATACAAGAAAGAAGGACGAACCATTGGTTAAAGCAGTATCTCAGAGAGCTGATTTCAATTCCTAGCTCTGTGATATGGATAAGCCATTTAGGACAGCTTTTAACGAAGAATAACTCAATTGCTACACAGGTTTTTAAAATCACTTGAGTACTTTTAGATTTTTATTTGCTTGCTGTATGCCTCAGTTCATTGACTGGAACATGGGAATAGCAATTCAGAGAGAAACACTGCTACACTCCAACACTACAAGCATCCAAGTGGACAGACCCAGTATAAACCCTCCTGTCCCAGGGCTCCATTACCTCCTTTGCCACAGTGTGCCAGTGCTGGTGGCTTTCACACACATCCATGCGCTCCTTGTGGAAGAACCGGCATTTCTCGGGAACCAGCAGGACATCACTTACAAACTCACCCACTGAAAAACACAACAGCCACAGTTCACATTCGTCCAGCTTCCAACAGCAAATAAAGGCTCCATCAGAACTCCTGCAAAGTGTACTCTGTGCATGTGTGTAGCAGTTTCGGTTGACCCAGGGCAGAAACACCAATTCAAGTGTAACCATTTCGGTGTACCAATCCAACACACCAATCAACATAGTGGATCTACTGCTGGCCAAACACCAGCGCACCCACTAGAATGATTTACTTAATTTCTGTGGCGAGATAAGGATTAGAAGGAGAGCAAAGCAGGCTGAAAACTTTAAAGGGCATAAAGAAAACTTCATAACAGAATTAAAAGAAAAAATAATAAAGAAATTAGAATAAAACTTCAGAACACTTCTCCTCCCTCAACTTTTCTTTTTTCCACTGACAACGTAAAGAGACAAATTGGATCTTTTCAGTCAGTTTAGCACTCTTTAAATAATCTTTCTTCAGTTCACTTAGAGAGAGGAGTCTCTCTCACCATGCCATGGAAACTTTTCCAAAAGAAACAGTTCTCTTATGGTTTCAATTTTCACAAACAGCAGCCGCCCAGAAATCTGCAATCATGAAGTTCCTCCCACGGTTTGGTAGTTTTCCCACAACTACTACCATGGGTCATTTCAGCTTATTGGGGTAAAATTTTAAGGATAAGCTGTTTGAGTATAGAAACAAAAGATTATCTTTTTTTAATCTCTAGAAACAGAGGTTTTCTTCTTCTATCCCTGGGGCAAGGTTTCTCATTTCTCTCCTCTCTTTGTTCATGCTTCTCATTGGATCACAGCTACTTTAGACATCTGCTCACTTCAACATGGGTGCCTCAGCTTATAGCTCTGGCTGGAATGCTACATCCCCCAATGCATTCCATGAGTTACAGGGAAAAAAAAGTCTGATGTATCAACTCTATCTTCACCATAGCCTTACAAGAGAATTCCAGCCCAAGATTAAGGCATCTCCTCAGTCTTCTCCCATCTGGGATTTGACTCCTTCTTCAGTGACCTTGGTGTCTTCACGCTGTTTTCTTTACATATCTTCACTTTTTCTTTTTCTCTCACTCGAGAGAGGATGGACTGTCTGCAAGTTTCATCTGCTCATTGAAAGAGTTAATATCTTGCCCGGGCCTGTGGATGGCCATGTGATCTCCGCCGGGTGGCGGCAGCTCTGTCTGCACGGCTGTTTTCCAGCTCCTGCCGAGTTAATTCTAGTGCCAGAGCAGCTTTCTGCACGAGGCTGCAGGGCTGCCTCTGTTCTCAGCCGCAGGATCCTTCCGTGGTGCCAGCAGGATAGCTCGGCAGCTCAGAGCCGGAGCGGGCCTGGCCCGAAGCTGAGCAGAGCCAGCCGGGCCCACGGTCCTTCGAGGCCGGCCAGCGCTGCAGCAGAGCAGGGCCCGGGCCCGCCAGCGCATAGTCACCTGTTCAAAAGCCAGAAACAAGACAGTTTTTCCAGTTTTGTTTGTTGTTTGTTTCCAAATGTGATTTCACAGAGGCGTGCTCAGGTCTCATAAGTGGTTTAACAGGGTGTCAATATTCAAAACTAGCAAGTTGATTGGTTCTGTCATGTCTGAAGGAAGCTGCTGAGGTCCTTTACAGGGAATTACTTTTGTAGCTGGTGAATTTTTTTCCTTAACTAAAACCAAAATTATGTTAAACCACAACAATGTGCCTTGAGAATTTGGTATATTCTTAAAGGAGACAAGTCACACCAGCTCTGAAAATTGTTTCTGAGAATCTAAAGAAAAATAGAGTCTCAGAGATCCCAAGGTAAAACCATAAGCATGGTGATCCTGCTGACCCTTAAAGCTGAACTGAAGGCAAAGTTTACACAGTGCAAGTTAATAAATAGTTGTTCTTCCATGACAGGATTTACTGAAGAGATTTCACTCAAATCTTTGAGAAAACTGTGTCTGCACTAGGAAGCTTCAAATTACTTAATCGCCTATTTTCAAATGACCTGCATCTTAGCAAAGTTCCTTCACGCTGTCTGCTGCTGTAACAGCCTGGAAATGTTTATATGCTGAGAGTATTAATCTCTGTTTTCAGTATTTGAGCAAGTCTTGTTCAATTTTGGGTTTTTTTCCCAGATGTTTTAATTCAAGATCAACTGCAGCACATTCACTGCCCTAACTGAAGAACAGAGGGCAGAAAAAGAAAAACTGTTCAGCAAATATTCTATTCAGAATATATACAACTACTCAGATGCACATCAGAGAACAACCGGAGTCAGCAAATACACTGTTTTCCAATATAACAACAACCTCATGAGCATGAGGGAGCTTTGGAACAATCTTTCTGCCAAATCCAGGCTTCTGCTTTTGAGAAAGATAGGAAAGAAAATCTCTCTGCTGTACAAAGTCTGCTTTAGTTGAGTAATAAAGCTATTTAGCCTAAAT
Source organism: Regulus satrapa (assembly GCA_013396955.1). Lineage (NCBI taxonomy): Eukaryota > Metazoa > Chordata > Aves > Passeriformes > Regulidae > Regulus > Regulus satrapa. Next base: position 141,878 of record VWZN01007203.1, on the reverse strand, counting down.
TTCCATCATCATTCAGTTCAGTACCAACACATATGAATTAAGAACTAAATGAGCATCACTTCCTGTTCTCACCCCAGAAGTCTCAGCAAACACTGCCACTGGGATCTAAACGTGAAATTTTCTCCAAGCTGAGATTTTTCTTTCTTTCTTGCGGATTCAAATGTTGCATTCAGTAATTTTAAAACAAGGAGAGAGCTAGATACTCTGAGAAGACCAGAGAAAGATCTTCAGTCCAAGTGTTTCAAAGCAGCATTCCCTGCACACATGACCAGCAGCTTTAGGAGTCATTTGTTAAAATTGGAGAAAGGCTTTTAAGTCAAAGACTTTTTCTCATAATCTCCACAAAAGAGAATTCTTTATCCAATCAATCTTTCATACCATCTCTTCAAAATATATTTTAAATATTGATTGCATGATCAATTTTTTTGCAGCTCCTTATTGTTGATACTACATCTACGAAGTATAGAGAAGTTAAATAGTTTAAATTTAGATTGCCTGACAATTGAAGACAATGAAATCAAATTACCTTCTTTATCCCTTTGTAATTACTTATATTTTAAACTAACAGAGAGATTGTATTTTCCCCATTGTCTTATCTCAAAACATCCCAGTTAGAATTTTGAGTTAATAATCTTTCATCCTCCTCTATCAGGAGAAGTTTAAAAGCTTCTGGTAAGAAAAGTAAAACTGAGCAAACTTTAAAACTTTAAAAGAGTCTGTGGTTCTGGGTTCTGAAGGCAGAAGATTCATGGAGTCTTCTCTTCACCTTTGAAATACAAAGGAGTTTTCCATGGTGGGGAAGGGGCAGAGAAGATTTAAGAGGGTAAGATACAGGGTCCTACCTCAAGGTTCTCTGTGCATTAACATATCAAGGTCCACAAAATCAAGAAAGGGAACAAAATCCCACTGTTTGACTATAATCCGTGAAATGCATCATCCATTTACAAACAAGCAATTTGTGGAGTGCAAAGAGATTTTATAGCTATACAGACTCCAGACTTGGAACTCAGATCTGAAAACCAAAGCTGCCTCACAGGCTGGGGCCTGCAAGTCATGAACACTGTGAAATACACTAATAAAAAACCTGAACAGTTTAATGATTATCAAATTTTAGGGCAGTGTCAGTAAAATCAGTTTATTTTTCAGCTTTTGAATATTATTATATGTAGATTACTTCTAAATGAAATGACTCCTTATAAATCCTTCTAAATGAAATGATCTTGCTTTCATCCTTATTTGCATCAAGAAGTTCTCCTTATCACCTGGGTTTGGTTGTTTCCCAAATCTGAATTTCCACATCTATAAAGACATGCACCTTTCTCCGAGGCTGTGTCCACAATAAATATTGACACAATAATGAAGTGCTTTATGATTGTCTAGTGAAAGGCATTACAAATGGGACAAAGCATACACACATGGCTCTGTTGCTTTGCTGGTGTTCTCCCATGTCAAGTCACACGGTAACCTGAGATATGGAAAGAAATTATAAAAACTGGTTCCTACTGAATGCTTTCAGCAATCAGATTCTCCCAAGACCTCTCACAAGTCTTTTTCAGCAGACAACTGAAAAGAAAATCAGCCAGATGAGACTAAGCTCACTCCTAAGAACACCCATGGGGCAGTGCAGTGTCAACCACAACCCAAGGTCAGAAGTCACAAGTTAACCAGTTAAAACATGCTGCCCGATTCCAGTGGGTGGGGAGATTCTGGAAGCACCATGAAATCCATCACACTTTATCTCATATTCTTTCACAGTTCAAAATGGGGACAGGAGATACAGCTGCAAGAAAAAGGGCCTCTTTGAAAGAGCAAAGTTTAAATATAGCCATTGAACTAGAATAGAGATCTCTTGCCAAGACCAAGCAGGAAGCCTGAGCACACTGAGCATTTAAGTCTCCAAGGCAACAAATATTAAAGCTTCACCAAAATAGGATCAAAGTATTAAATCCCAGTGTCTTTGTGGTACTCAGCTACAACAGCCTTCAGGTCTTTATGGCAGTTGCGGAGAGAACAGGGATTTGTTTTTCATGCCAGGCACCATTATTCTACCACAGCTGTTACCAAGCTGTCAATCTGCTCCAGAAAGGCAGAGTTCCATCTTGTGGTAAGAAAAACATTTCAGTGGAAGTTGTGGAAATGACAACCTGATACAAGGAAAGTCCTACAAACTCAGTTATTCTCTCTGTAAGAATCCAGGAGGCAACTCCTCCCTTCTCCCACAGCAATACACAGCACATACTCACCCAGGCACTTGTATGGTATGACGATGTGAGTGTGGTCCTTGCACTGCTTCTTCCCACGCTTGCACCAGCTGTCGATGCTGACAGGCAGGTTGGCTTCTACCACGTTGGTGATCTGAAGGTCTGGGTACATCTGAGGAACAGCAGAGACAAGAGAGGTTTCTCTCCAGAAAGGACAGAGAATGTGCAGAGCAGCTCCTACCAGAGTAGTGAGGCTCATTCTCTGAACAGGAACAAGCTGGAGTTTGCACATGGACACACTCTCTGCTCTGCATCAAGCTCAGGACAGCTGGAGACAAAAAAAGCTCCTGCTGTCTGCCACACGGTTTCTGGGCTTCAGAAATAAATATGCCACTGTTTTGAAGCAAGAGAAAGCCAGATCAGGGCAAGAGTCCTCACTGGCACTAAGTTGAGAGGTCTGGATTTGCACAGGAGTGGAAGAGGAACATTTGGGTATATTGGTTTGGAGGAGATGTAGCTGTTTAATTCTTCCTGGAGCAGCACAATATCCCCTGGAACGGCAATCACCAACAAATAGGGTTTAGTAACATCTTCAGACTCTCTCATCCCTTGTCAAGTTATGCACCCACCTCCTCAGGTTTCCTCATGCTTGGTCGATTTATGATGTATTAATTTGATCCTTATGCCCTGCTCAAGTTCTCAAGTCCAGACACTGGACTTGACTTATATTTAGGCTTCTTCCACACAAAAAAACAAACCCCTGCAGCCCCAGTTATTATCAACCTTGTAAAACAGTTTTAAGTTTTCCAGTCCAAACATAGTACATTCTCTTTCTTTCCCATTAAAGAAAAAAAACCAAAACAAAACATTCCTTGTGGTATTTTACAGGCCTGTCACCTCAGAGGAGCAATAAAAGACACGGGACTAGACCAATATGTTACAGTGTATCTGGAACACACTAGAAAATTATTATATATTTTTCAATAAAGTCTAAAGACCTTAAAAACATAGACAAAAATTAATTAAAATACTTCTCTAATATTCTAGCTGATCAAAACATGTCACTGAGAACAGCACAGCCTCATTCTAACTAGTATAGGTGTCAGATTTCCATTTTATACACAGGGAACAGATACAGGCTAAGCAGCTCAGGGGCAGATCACTGGAGTAAAGCCCTGCAAACAGATGAAAATACTCTGAAAACCAAGGACCTTCTGTGACAGTGTGAGCTGATCTGAGGTAGCTTCTCAATCCCACTGGAGTGTCCACCCTGCTCTTCCTGGACAATAACGCAGCAGGACACTACAGGGAATTGGACTAGGCAAAAGCAAGCTCATCTCCTGCACGGTTAATTTGCTACTGAGCAGCTAAATTGGAATCCAATTCCTTCACAGCAGAAGATTCAGGATTACACAGAAAATCTCACCTCCTGGCAGTACTGCAGAATCTCCTCCTTTCTTCCAAAGCAGCTCTTGGTCCCAGAAGTGTCAGGTTCCCACTTCCCAGTCTGGATGTTCATATGCATATTTAGCTTCCCGCAGAACATAGCAATTTGAGGTTCTGCCACTGCAAACCCTGTCCCAGCATTGGCTGCAAGGGCCTGTGAAGACAAATGAAACAAAACACCTTGATTGCATTATCTGATCAAAGGCTCAACAACTCAAACAACCAGAAACCTTCTGGCATCTTCTCAGACAGCTCCTGCTTGATCCAGAATATCAGTGGAGTCTTGCAAACTGTTTTGTAGCAACATTCCTTGAGATGCTGAACCCACCCGAAGTTTTCACCAGCAAGGCTTTTGTTTGCCCAGTTTGCCCAAACCCTGTTTTTATACTTGAAAGGACAGCTTACCAAACCCAAGAGTAATTATCACTAAAAGGCCGCACCTACATGGACTAAAACAGATGTATGAAAAAACTTACTAAATAACTAATATTAATAACTTTTGGCAGAAGGACCTCTGTCAGGTTACACACAAGCAGGTATTACTACTACTAAAGTAATTGCATCCCACTGCAAGAATCTTGCTCAGAGTTAAAAACTACGTTTACCATAATATCATTGAATATTTGGGCTAGAAATACCTATGAATTTTTGCTCAAACATACAAATAAATATAATTTCTGCTGAATAAAAAAAAAAAACCCAGCTGTGACAACCAACTTCTCAAAGCCTGTTGTGTTCCATTCAGTGCACTCTTAGGGGGAGCTGTTTCAGATGTGTATTCTGTGCGCTTCCCAGACTGCACCAGCAGACAAGAACCTGACAACCCAGGCCCACTTTTAGGTCAAACTGCAGACTGATCAATGAAAACAAGGTCAGGGCCCCTTTCTGATATCTTTCTGGCTGACCGAAAGAAGAAAAGAGGAATAAATTA
>VWZN01007203.1:97377-137282 GCA_013396955.1 Regulus satrapa | reverse complement strand
CAAGTGGATGCTGGGAGCTGAACATGCTCTCCTTAAATAACTATTAGCTGTTGTAGAACACAAAGAGGCATAAGGCAATAAAACAGATGAATGCCAAAAGCTCTTCAAGGTGTTTAGGGGAATGGAATCCATTTCAACAACTCCAGATAGAAACAGCAATGCACAGTCTGTTGGCCCTAAGCTCCTTTTCCACTGACAGGTAACACAACCCCAAGCTACCAGTTCTGCCTTAATATTTAACTTATTGTGCACTGAAAAATGAAAATTACTGTGGGCAATGTTCATTCCCTACTACCTGCAGACCTTCATAAACTGATATCGTATTTGTATGCTTAAAGCAAATAAAGGAGTAAAGAGTAGAATTCAACAGGACAGCAGCTCTCAGTCACTGGATATTAAGAAAATAATAACTTCATTACAATTAGCTCATTTCACCCTGTCCCCTTATCTCTCTGCCTGGAGATAAGACATTTCAACACTTAGAAAGGGTATAGTGCTGAACACATAATTAGTGCATTGTGGAGAAAACCAACCTGAGGCACAAAAGCATAAATTCAAGTATTAACTGCAGAAAAAATGACCCCTTGAGTTTGAAGTACTGTTTACCTGTGCATCAAGAGAAACAGTCTTATACAAGTGGTGTCTACTTACTCTGATCCTTCCAACCAACAGATGCTCACGACAGCATGTTTTAGCACAGATCACGAAGTAACAAAATACAAAACTATATGTAAGAGATAGCAGCATTGATGTCCCAACATCAAAATGCTGCCAACTTTCCATATATTTTCAAGTTTACTGTGGGTATGTTTGTTGTACTCTCTGTCCCAAGGAAAAATAAGTCACATAGTTCAGGTAGAGGAGAAACTCAGAGGAATAGACTGAGGCTGGGAATATGGCACAGTAATTTAGCTCTTCCAGAAATCAAGGCTTTAATAAACATCTTAAAGTGCACACAGCAGAACCTGTGACAGGTCTTGCATGACCCTCCTTCCTGCTGTGTCCTTTCATTAGAAAAAGAAGCCAATGTAGAATGACCCTTCCGAACTCCCTAAACACACACAAACTTTTAAGAGGCACTTTTATCTCTCTCCAAACAAACGCCACTTTGGTACCATCAACCATTTTCCAGAGAGCACAGGACCTGACATGCTAAAGGAAAAAATCCCCAAAACAGTTTCGTTTGATGATAACATTGAAACCACATCCAAGTTCCACCCCTGAAAAAACCCCAAAAAGAAATGCAAGATCAAGAACCCAGGAAGCAATAACCCTTGTAAGAATACAGGGCATCAAAAATAAACGTATGTGCTATGATGGCACTGCTGATGCTTGAAATCTGGCTCCTTCAAAACAAACTTAACAAGTCTGCAGCACAATAAAGGAACTTTGTGAGCAGGAGAGGTGCAGGCTCCATCAAGAGGCATGAAACATCCGTAAGTAATCCATTCATCACACCTCTTACATGAGCAAAACTCCTGTTTAAACACATACCAACCTCCTGAAATCATGACCATCCCCTATTTACATACTGATTCGAGCCAGTGTTTGTTTTTGCTGCCTCTCCAGCTTGCACCCTGCAAAGGTATCATTCCTCCTCCTTGGATTGCTCACATAGTTTGCATATCAGTCAAGTGCTGTTGCCGTAGCTACCAGAACATGCTAAGCCCCAATTCACAGCTGAACAAACGAGACTAATTACTTGCTTGATTATATCACCTTTAAGCAACTGGCAGAAATCTTCTCTTGAATTGTGCTGTTGCATGAGTTAATGAACTCTGAGATACACAAGTTGATTCTTTAACCCCAGGACCCACAAGACAAGATTTTTGAGCAATGGACTTTAATTTTTCCTCCACTGGCAGTCCACTCCAGCTCTCAATCATATCAGTTACTTAATTTAGTACTCTTCTCATGTTAGCTGTAATGAGAAAATACAGCACCTCCAAACTTCACAGAGGCCACACCTTTAACACTGAGACTTAAACAGGGAAAAAGATCACCTACAAGTGCCTCCTGGGACCAAGTAACTTTCTGATGTTTCCCACAACCGCCTTTGGTGAAAACTGGAAGCGGACCCCTCAGGCTGCACTCAAGCATCACACTCTGCAAAAGGAAGGCTGCAGAACACATAAACCAGCATGAAGCTTAGGATAAAGCCATGTCTTTAGTACTTCAGAGAATTCACCAGTTCCACATTGCAAAGGGGTGAACAAACCAACAGCACATTTTTTCTCTGGGAACTTCCCAGCCATAAATGGAAGCAGCTGCTTCCTTTAGTGCTGGGGAGCAACTATTCGATCCCTTAAATCAGCAGCTCGACAGATTGGGAGGGGCAACACACACATGATGGAAGAGAGTTCATCCAGTTGTATACATCCTTGTTGAGTATTATTTTAGTAGCTTTATCCTATTAATATATATCCATAACATGAAAGCAAGAAAAATGTTATTTGGGAAAAGACTGTTCCACAAACTATCACTTTCCTCACTGGAACATGCATTTACAAGGTATTTCAGGAGAAACCGGGCTCTGCCTTTTGGTATAATTCTGTTATCCAGTTTGCTTTCCAAGACCAAAGAAGTTTTTGATTCCATAAACACATAAATCTCTGGCCAGTTAATGTCAGTTAAATTCTTCACCCTGCCATCCAGTGCCTGATTTATGGTCCTGAAACACTGAAGTCAAGCCTTTAAATCCTTCTTTCTCTGACGGAATTGTCTGTCCAAGTATCCTGGTTCTTATTTACTACTGGTCTCTTCAGCTTGTGACACCAGGTTTGATGTGTGAGCACTACCTACCTGGAGGCCTGGGCTCCAGGTGCTAAAAAGGGTCCTATCTGTTCTTCCTGCAAGTATCCCACATCCCCTAAAGGGGAGACAGAAGGCTAGAGACTTCAGTAAAATAAAGGATATTTTACATCTACCCCTGAAACGCAAGCAGTATATTGCAGTTCTGGTTTATAAAGACCTAAATGTGAAAACCATATCAATGTCTTTTGCCTTTAATTGCCAGGATCTGTTAAGCCTCATAACATATGTTATAACATATATATATGTATATATATATATATATACACACACACATAGATATAACTATATAACATAGAGTTATAACACTTATTTCACATGCTGTCCATACAGCTTCCTATGGAATGCTGTTCTGGAAAACCTGGCTTGCTGCTGGGGACTTGAGGATTGAAGGGTGATTGTGCTTTTCTCTTGTGAAGAGAAGTGGATAATTATAATTCACAAAAATTAGTTCCTGAGAGCTTTCCTTAATAGCACGAAGGTATCTGCAAAATGTCATATTTAACTGAATTTTGCATTTTCAGTGAGGTCAAATATGACTGTAGCCTCATCCATCTGATGAGAGTAGCCAGAACGAGCCTTTATTCCAGCAAAACCAGAGTGGATGGGAGCTTGGTAAGCATGGAGAGCCTGTGAGGAGAATCCACACCACCCATGCTTTCCATCAGGCTTCCTCTGCAGCAACACGAGTAACTCCCTGCATAAAACCATGTAAGATTACACTGTTTTAAGATGGAAACTCCAGCCTCTAGAATTTATAAACTGCTGAAGAAAGCTCCAGTGGAGAATTGCATTGACTTGGTGGCCAGACAACAGATTACTGGCCACTGAGGGCATACCCTCCCTTAAATGACAAGGGAGGGCCCTTTGTAGGATTCTTTACAGACCAGATCAGATTTCCTACTCCTGAGAGTTACATGTATTTCACAACCAGTTGCTGCTACACTGATTTAAAAAACCCAAAAACAATAACTGGGCAGCACTTGGAAAGATTGCTTGCACTGTTTGTTTTTAATTAAGTGAACACCCTCAAAAGCAATACTGATGATTATTAAATCAGGGTCCATGTGAACAACAACCTGAGGGATTTCGGAACAGGCTGTTCAGTCCTTATTCAGATATATCACTATGCCCACTTTAATTTAAAGAAAAGGAAGAACCTTTTCTGGATTTTTTTTTTTTAAATTATATTTCCTACTCTGAGTAAATCTGCAAATCTCCCTATGTCAGTGCAATACCCACAGAAGATATAAATGGAAGAATGGAAGATATAAATTGAATGCTTTCAAGACCACAGAAAGGAATTCTAACAGTTCCTTTGACATAAAAATGAACCCAGTTACCTTACCAGCCTTTCTCTGAACACAACCCTCCATGGCTGCTCCTTTGAATGTGCGAGGATTCTAATATTTTGCCCTTTCTGGGCTGAAAAACTGGAGTGAATGTTTGTGTAGGGATTTAACTGCTTCAGCTGCACCCCTGATATTACTGCCTCCAGCTGATGTCCACGGGCCTTTTTTCCTTCTACAAGGAGAGGCCAGCCCTTGGCAAAGTGAAAATTAAGATGAGCTGCAGTCACAAACTGAAGCTATTGGAAGGAGAACAGCTGGGCTGGCATTGTAAAGCTCAGCCCTCCTGGATTACTAAGTGCCACAGGGCCCTTAAATCTAACATTCAGAGCCATGAATCTCACCTGGGAATTAATACAAGTCAGTATTCAGGAAATCAACACTTCACCTAAAAAGTGAGGGAAGCTGGCAGAAGGACTTTACACACAAGAATATATGGACAGAATACTTTAAGTTCCCCTGGTTTTGGATTTATAACTTGTAAATGCAAACACAGGTCTCAATTCACGCTTCAAATGGTGTTTCATGCTTTGTTTTCTTTAGCTTCTCTTCCTGCTTATATTCAGCAGATAGGTGGCTTGAACCCAGGAAGGCTAATGAATGCCTGACACAGCAGGCAGTAAATCTACAGGCTAGCAGCTCATCCTAGCTTTATTGCTTTATTTTTTTTTTTAAATTGCTGATAATTACAATAATGCACATGGGCAGGGGTCCAAGACAGGAAGAATTACTGTCTGCAGGCAGATCTGGTGTGAGCTGATAATACCAGCCTGTGTTTGCTTTTGAATTTAAATGGCAGAAATCTCACTAAAGCAGTCTTTGGCTTGCTTTAACTTGCTGGAAGGGGTGGAGTTCTCATCTGCTTGTTCTTTGTTGGCTTTTGTGGTGGAGGAGTCTGCACCAGCAGAGAACTGGGAGCCCAATGCAGGAGTTGCTGTGATAGCTGGAGTGCAGTTTATATTTAGATGCCTGTGTTCATGGCTGACATGGAACCCTGAACACTTGGAAGTTCAGTGGCAATAATCCATGTACTTCCATATGTGAAGCAACTGCAGGATTACAAAGACCGGCTGCAGCCTAAAGCATTCCTTACTGCTTTGCACATTCCACTGCCTTTCTACAAGGATAAGGGGAGATTTCCAAGTACCTTCGACTCATGGGGAGCAGTTTTGCCCTTGGAATTTGTACTGAGGAGGTATCAGATTATTTCCCCATCCCCCTCTATTTTTTCATGTTCCATAAAAATGTACATGAGTCAATGGGCACATTATCTGCATGTCAAACATTTGCACTGGGAATGCTGCATTTCAACAGGGAGTGCCACACTGCAGGCAGTGCTGGTGCACAGCTAGGCTAGGGGAGAGGTGATCAAATCTAGGAAAGCCATGACTCAGCACTGCTTCAGCTTCCTGAAGTTGCTTGTGCAACACGGTTGCCTTTGGCATCCTCTTTTTTATCCCTGGAGAGACAAAGTTCATAACAACTCCACTGGAACATTCCCTGAACAAATGTTAATGTAACCAGAACTGTGTCCTTTGAAAAAGATTAATTTCAGTGACTCAAGCTTTCAAAAGTACAGCTCGGGTGTAGCAGCTGGGACTGAAACAGTTTAACTCAAAACCTCCATAAAAATAAGGGTGAGCAAATAGGAAAGCACCAACAATGAGAATCCTCACAGCACACAGGTAGGTCCAAATAGGTTTAATCAATCAGGTTGCCTTCCAGGTGTTACAAGGACGTCAGGGACAATTTCCAAGCTGTGTCATACAGACATACTCATGGCCACTTCCTTCCCCTTGCAGCAGAACACTGCACTAGTTAAAGTTCCCTTTTTATGGCACCACCCTAAGTTCTATCCCAGTACATGGAGCCAGGCCCATATATCACTGGGCTGAACTGAGGCACAAAGTCAAGTGACTTGCCCAAGGTCACCCCACAGCAGACTCAGCTTGCTTTTAAATGCTGTCTCCTCACTCCAATCTGAGTCATCATTGTGTCTTGCATGGCCCGACTAATGACCACTTTCCCACATTAATTATTTGGGCATCTGAGGCACAGCACCCAAGATGTCCTGTTAGCCAGTCAGAAAGTGAGAATTTGAGTGCAAGTTCATGTTTTCACATTCACTAATACTCTACCAAAAAAATGGCCAGGGGGCAATTTTACCTTCCTGGACTACAAGAAGGGAGATCCAAACTGCAGCCTAAGGACAGCAGCTATGGCTTAATAGTATGTAAAAGGTTTAACTCTCAGGTCTTTTTTTTCCGATCTGCTGGTAACACAAAGACATCACTGAGGGCAGCACAGGTGGAGGAGTACCGAGAGATGCTATTTTGTAAGTAACTTCTTCATGGCTTGATAGGAGAGCTTGTGCCATCTTAAGGCACTACAGCTACACAAGAGTTAGTGAATATAATCACTGTAGTTACCAGGATACAGATACCATAATACACAGGAAAAGTACATTCAAAAAATCTTTCATCACTTCAAAGCAATTTTTTCAAGGCAAAAGTAACTCCTGGACTAAAACTCATCACAAGTCATATACGTACATGAGTTCTCCACTAACTTCCCTAGTGGCCAAAATTGGCAGAAAGGAGAATAAATCGTTAACAACAGGCAGAAAGAAAAACAAACCCCTTATTACTGATTCAAAGTGATTTAGCATTCCAGGAGGGAACAAACCAAAATTCCATCCTCAAAACAGCACGAACATCTGTTTTACAGCTTTTGAGAAGCTCACTGGGAGTTTTGCTAAAGAGCCACTGCAGGAACTTCACTCCATCCACTTGTCTGACCACTCAGCTGACTCCAGATAAAAGGCTGCACAGATTGTGTTTTTATCTAAAACACAATGATTCAAAAGGCAAGCAGGAAACTGAAGGGTGCATTTTATTGGAGAATTTGAAGTGGCAAGGAAAAACTCCACGGGGGAAAAAAAGCAAGATAAAAGAAGGATAACAAGCAGAATGCCATTTGCAATAACATCTGAGTTTGGTTCAAGTATCCATCCCCATATAGATGTTTTTCAGCATCACAGATTGATTATTTACGTGCACAGACTGCATGTGTTTTCAGACATGATAAAACACTTACTTGGAACTTTCAAGCCCTGCAATCAGTCTACACAGCAACTTTCCAGCAACACACAGGAATGACTCAATAGGTCCTGCTCTGACCAGGCTGGAGCTCTGCAGATCATACCTATTGCTTTCCACCCCTAAATTCACAATCTGCTGTAAAAAATCCCCCTAAACTCAAACCAATTAATTGGTAATTCTGTCCTCCAAACAATTCAGATGAAAGTTCAAATCTGCAGAGGAAATCATGAGGTTTTTAAGTCTTGGCTTTCCAAACCATGTTAATGACCACATTTTGAAAACTGGAAACGACAGCTAAAAGACAGGGCTGCTTTTGTCCTTTCTGCTGCCCCCTAAGCCCTGCCAGGCTTATGCTGATCCAGACCAAAATTAACAAGTTACCCAAAAAATTATGGAATAACCTTGTTTCCAGCATAAAAACTGAGGATGCTTTTATACTTTAAGCTTTTTAAGTCCACTCAAAAGCACAGGTTACACTTCTACAAATTTCAAGTCTATGAAAACAGTCAGCAGTTAGTACCTGTTACTAAGATCAGGTAGCAACTCTGGCTCTTCATAAATCTGTTTTAAAATAATGGAAATTGGCATTTTAAACCAAAACCATCTTCCCATACACCTCCTCCTGTTATTTATTCAGAGATGTTATTGAGCATCTTTCAGGCAGCGGCTTACATGACTGCTCACATACAAAACAACATCTTTTAAGAACCTTTAATGTCTAGGCATGTAGAAATCAATGCTTTAAAGAGATTGCTATACTGACACTGTAAGTTTGTTCAGCTCCAATAATAAATAATAAACAACATCTTTTTCATTAAAGAAAACTTCAGTATGAACATCTCTACCATGAAAATTTAGTTTCCAGGCTGCTCATTCGGAAAAGCTCCAGGGCAAAAAGGGGGGGCGGGGGAAGGCAAGAGAATTAACTTACCAAAACCGTCTTAAATTGTCACCAAAAATCCAAGCAACACAAGTGGTGAAAGGCTGCCAGCTGCTTTCCACTACTGCCAGCAAACTGAAGGTAAGGGAGCAAGCCCTCAAACAAGGGCAGAATGAAGAATGCCAAGCACTACCCTGGTTAAGTGTGGAAGAGGCTGGAGAGCCAGAACACTCAGAGCAATACTTCTTACTTGCAAGAGTCTGAAGACAAAAGCTTTATTTGTTCATTTTTAAGCTTATCACACATAACCAACCAGTCCTCAAAAGATCCTGTGACTATCAGCAGAATTCAGACTCAAATCTCCCAATTTACCTTCTTCCAAAGCAGAGGATGAAAAGTGAACTTCCATCCATTCCCTGGAACTCCTGGACACCTGGATTGAGCAGTCTGACACATGAAAAGTCAGACGACAAAAAGCCTTTTGAAGCACCCCCAAAATTTGTCAGCAGCAGAGTCACAGAAAGTAAAGGACCTCAGCAACAGCTTAATGCATTTCCATTTTTTCCACTCTTTAAAAGCAGTCCTTAGTAATTTATCAGCATTTTATTTCTGAAGCATTAATTCACCAGCTGGGGTTTAACAGTCACACCACCACCCCACAGCTAGGTTTGCACACAAGATCTAATGGACGTATTAACCAGTTCCTTCACAGGAAGCAGCAGAGCTCTACTTAGAACTTAGAACAGCTGCCTAATGCTATTAGAAAATTAAGTGGTAATTTATAGAACAGACTCAAGCTGTCTGGGCTGAGCAGCCCATTACTGATTTTGCTGATCCAGAAAGTAGAACTAGCTCCACAGAAGCAAGCTTAGAACCTCCAGTATTTCAGGGCTTTCACTGCAGAATATTTACCTGGCTTTGCATTTGAACACCTGAATTTCTTATGCTGAATTCTACAGCTCTTCACTCTATTGAGCTGTATCAGGTTGTGTAGCACTGCATGGAAATAAACAAGATGGGAGAGGTGGTTTTTATCTTTAGACAAAATGAGATTTTAACTTTTTAATAGTCTCTCCCAGGTTTTAGTAGGCAGAACAGAATGAACCCTATATACACGGATAATTATTTCCTTGATGTTTCTTTATGGATTTTCTGAAAAATTTCAAGGTAGGGGAAACAACACGCTTCTTTTCTGTCTGCTTACCTGAAATACAATTGACCATAAAATTAGTGAAATAATTTACATGCTGCAGCTGCACCCACCTGATGGTTGGGTCCTTGATGAGTTTTAAGTAATTTGACACTTCACAAAGCCATCAGGTGCTGAAAGCTTTATTCCAAAGGTGGAAGCAAAAACTGCCTGTTCTGCAACAGCAAGGGAAATTGCTCTCTGAAAAAGAGCAGGCAGAACAGTTTTAGACAATCTTGTTATGCCTTAAAGAGGCACTATCCACTGAGAATTTCCATTGCTTCAGCTGATATTCCTCTTCAAGGTCTCTGAATGTACTAGCATTTCTTAATTTGTTTTGTTTTTAAACCCTCTTTCTAGGCTGTCCATCATAGCAGCTTTTTTTTTGGTTTTTTTGTTTGTTTTTTGGGGTTTTTTTTTGGTATAAAGACCAGCTGGAGAACTGTAAAGAAAACTGTCAAGGCATGTTATTTTGAACACAAGCATTCCAAACAATTCTTGATTTTCTTGCTTGGAAGAGGCTATCAGGCAGGGAAAGAAGTGACTATTGACTTTTATTTAGAGATGCTTTTCTTTCACCTGCTCAGATGTTCTTGGGAGACACACTTAAATGAAAAAGAAATAAATGGTCAGCCTTCCAAACAAGTTTTGCTTTCCTTGACCCCCAAGCAGACAAGGACAGCCATGGAAGCGCTAACTTCACATGCAAATCCAATCACTGGGCCGGTGGTTGGAGGGTAGATTGATCTGCCTATTGATGCAATTGGCCACTCACCATTTTCCTAGCCATAGGCTGAGTCATTTCAATAGCGCTTTCTCAAAGTCAAAGGATGAAAATGTTGGATAAAGTTCTAACCCTGGGGAGTGGTGTTTTTATGTTTCAATGGTTGACTACAGAAACGGCCTACTAAGCTGGTTTTTAATTCAGAAACCTGGCTATGCACACATATCAGCTGCAAATACTAACTCTGCCAGAAGATGGTAAATCCCTAACGTGGATTACCCCCACAGAATCCATTCAGATGTCTCAAATCATAAAAGAGCAGAACACCAGAAAGACATACTAAAATTATAGTCTGATGCTGCAACAGCATGAGACAACCAGAAGCATACCTCATTCTAATATTCTTACTTTGACCAACTTACCAATTAAAAAAAAAAAAAAATTACCGAGAGTTCAAATGAGTTCTTTACCAAACCATACTTTAATTATCCTGATGGCTGCCTATCCCTGCACAATTCCCAGCCAGACTGGACAGTAGTGGGACCAGTACTACATGGATTTGTGTTATAAGGCTGGGAACATTCTGAGAATATTGCACCAAGAACTTTCATATCTCACTGTAGTACCTGTTGGAGGAGGAAAACAGGTTTGGTAACCAGCACAAAATGGATTTGTAGATGTCAAGGCTGCATGGACAAAGCATGGAAAAATGAGAGCAAGAAAGTGTGTCTACAGACAGCATTAGGCCAAGTGTTTCCATAGGCAAAAAAAGCCCTGGTTTCATCTTTCTGTGCTATGAGCATTTCCAATCTGGCTCAAGTTAAAGTGTTCCCATTTCGATGCATTCCAACAGATTGTATCACTCCAGCACGTTCAGTGTGTCTATATCTTTATTTTGTACTTTACAGGACATTTGGTGTGTTCGGCAGCTTAATGACTATTTGAATCCTCTTCATCAGTGAAGAGCATCATCCTGGACATGCTGTAGATAGAGACCGTGAGATGGATGCTGCTCAGAAATCTATCAGAAGAGCCACTGCAAAGAACAGCAGCTATTCCAAGGCAAATACCACAAAACAAAAGCAAATCTCTGCTTTGCTTGATCTGGTATCTAAAGCTTGCTGTTATAAACAGTAAAAATAAGCCCTCTTTATGGCTTGAGAAACAGCTCAGAGCTTTTAGCAGCATCCTCTTAAAAAAGAGACAATGGACTCAATGGCAATGCATCTCCAAGTCAACATGAGGGAAGAGCTGCTGAAAGTTTAGCACATTAAACCTATCTTAGCTATTGCTGCTGCCAGCTGTGTCTAAATGTTTGTTATGCTCCCAGTTATAACATCAAAATAAATGTAAGAATCACAGCCTAATAAATAACAGAAAATTATGAGTGGAGCTATCAGCCACTTACACAATGAGAAATAATGATTCAAATTTTTGCAAAAATCTTTAAAGACAGTGATATAAGCTCAAAAAGCCAAATTGGAACAAAGGACAGCAAAGCAAATGAAGTCAAATCATCTTTGCTTTTGCCTGGAGCAAAAGGCCATTTAGGGTCTTGGAAAGCAATGCTCCTTGTGTCTCTGCTACAGTACACATGAATCTTGTGGCCCAAAATTTTCCTGGGTGTGTCTATAATATTATTCCTTGGAGCATCCAGTTTAGCAGTTTGCAGACACGCCACTAAAAATATGACAGTGGCTATTTCAGAACAGCACCGCTCCTGAAATCCATCAGCATCTATTACAAAGCGACTACAATGCTGGATTCTACTCAGGGCCCTGCAGTGAAAGAGGGAATTAACATGCTATAGATGCTCTGTGGAAAGCCTCCCATGTAGTTATACTTTGAAAAGTATTCTCCTCAGCATGCTAAGTCCCATGTGAAGCAAGTTGCAGAAGCTTGCTCAGTAGAACTGAATGCAACAAATCCATCCAAACGCAGGAATTTCAGCCTGAACTTCAAAATGCCTTTGTCTGTACTGTGGGTTTTACATTTTAGCAAATTAGAAAGATTTCCTGCCATTTAAAAGCCCTGTTAAGTGAGGAATCCAGCTCTTCTAGTTCCTCTTCCTGGCAGCCAGGATGCAAAGGATCCCTGTTGTGCAGGGAGAGATCAGCTGGTTTATGTTTACTTCCTTGTCTTTTAACCTGAGAATATATACTCTGCAACAAGATACAACGATTTAAAATTAAGGATTAATTAAAAACACTATGCACAAAACACAGAACCGTGGATTCAAACACAGGTAATAGATTTAATCTCCTGTGATTAGGGCAAGGTCTTATTCACAAACTCAAATGTGCATGCCAGGAAAAAAAAGGCAAAAAGTGAGTAAGTACACAGGCAGAAGGAGAGGGACAGAACAGGTGACAAGCTGTGATCCAGCTCACAAAGCCAGCTGTGGACAGGGCAGGGATACAGCAGTGCAACCACATCCAGCCTTTGCTCTGGCAGAGCATTCATCTCTGCCTCAGCTATGGGAAAATTGCTTCTGAAAAGCAGCTGTGCCCTGAACAGGACATCCACATACTGGCTGGCTTTGTTGCGGGGCAAGTATTGATGCAATTTGAACAAGACAGCATTTATCAGGAGTGACAGGCAGGAATATAGTTTTTTCCTCCCTTGTTTCCCCAGTGTCTCTTGCAGTGACGCAATGCTCTGTCCCAAGCCCAAAATTCACAGACCCATAGGAGCACCACAACTTCATCCTGTCACCCCCTCAAGAATTCCTTCAGCCTCTCCTGGGATCTGGCTCTTGCCCAAGTAAGCCACAGCATCATGTCCATCCATGCCCAAAGACTGAGCTCTAATATATCAATACACTGCAAATGCAAAATCTCAGTATTTTTGGCTGGTAACCAAAGGGAAACCTTTTCCACCACCTGACATTTCCAGCACTGAGGCTCTACTTAAAGCCTCTGGGAACAAAGTGGTTATTGAAACCCTGCAACTCAAACTACTTAGAGGTACTTAAATCTTATCCCAAGCCCAAATGGGAGCTGCAAGCATCCTGATCCATTCAAGAGCAATAATCCATTTCCACAATAACACGCACCCTCAACAATTTCTTCGTCTCCTTTTTTCCTGGCAGGCAGTACATTTTCAGTCCATGCATAAGCACTGGTATTTCAGAATTCATCCTTGACCAAGGCTGCTAGGGCAGGCTCCATGCTCTGCTTGGATCCTGACACCATTTCATTCTTCCTTAGGGTTTCTAAATGTGTTTGTGATCTTGCAACATAAAACAAAACACCTATCAAATTCAATTTCTTCAGTGAGGGCTTTGATAAATTATGCAGAGAAGCACTCATGTTCAAATGCCAATACACTCTCTGGGAACACCAACCACAGGTTTGAATCAACATTTTGCATTTAATCTTTTGAGAAGAATACTTATGAGATTAAAGCAAATCTGCCCCTCTCTATTTCAGGCCACAATTACTGTAAGATGACCAGTGTAATAAGTCAACCAATGCTTGGTATTAGTGAATTATCCTAATTCACGCAGATTCCTCTAGGATCACTTTTGGCAAGTTACTAGGCCTGACAGAAGATTAAACACTGGATAAAGAAAAACCCACTAAACTTAGACCTGGTAACGTGTCATGACAAATCCAAAACCATACAGAGAATTTGGTGATTAAAAGCTTTATTCTAGAGGGTACTGTACATCTAAGCAGAGACCAGCTTCTCTTGTGAATACGCAATCCAAAATCCGCTTGGAATCTAACAGGAGTGCATACTATTTATTGCAACAGATGGTATGGGTAAGATTTTTATTTCTGTTGCTGTCATTTCACACTATGCAATGACATCATAACCAGTGGGATTCATCAACACAAAATCCAAAAGAAAAGGAACAAAGTTTTTGGCAGGGAGCAGGAGCTAAAAATAACCTAAGAGCCTTTAAAGAAAGGCCCTAAGATTAAAAACGAAAATGTCTGGCTTTTGATTTAAGCATCTCAGTACTGAAGTTAGCATAACACAACTCCTGGAAAATACCAAGTAGTTTGCTAAGTCTCTGTTTCATCTCTTCAACACCATCACCAGATGAAGATTTGAGTTCACCTCACTAGCTCCATTTACAGCTTTGTGGTGATGGGTTAAAGAAACCAAGCAGAACATCTCCATGAGAAAATGCAAGCCCTGCTATAGTAGAGTGTTAATAAAATAATAAAATTCCCACTAATGCAAGAACTGAAAGAAACCAACCCTCCCAATGCACACCTCAGAACATCTCAGATATCTGAAAATATAACAGAACCAGAAAACATTTGTTGGAGGAAAAGAGATCTAAATGAGAACAGGAATTTTCAAGGTTAAACACTGCTTTCATTTAAACATGAAGTCATCCTTAATGAAATTATAATTAGCTACTCTTAAAAAGGGAAACTTCACTGAGTATCAACCTGCTGTTAGAGTCAAGTGAAGCACAGCCCCAGCCAGCTTGGTGTGCCTGTGAGTGTCTGCCTGGCCCTGTCCTTGACCTGGATCAAAATACACTTTGCACTGCTATAATTTTGTTAGAGAGAAGCTTACAGTATGAAATTACCTAAATGCATCCCTGTCACGGAGCCAGAGCCTGGGATGTGAGTGCTGAGGCATGTTTATCATCCACTGCACCTCAGCACCATACCAGGGTCGGTGACACTGCCAACAACTGTAACACACCAATGACTCAGTGCCTCACCCCCAAGCTTCTCCAGAACAAGTGGGAACCAAGGCACAGGTCCCACCTTCTGTGGGTTACGCTGGGTTTTTTTCAGGCTGCATCTAAGTTATGCTGGCAATTTTAATGCCCTTTATACTTGGTAGCTTGAAAAATTGAGTTCAAAGTCATCATTTCATAATGATTTTTTGTTAGTCTCAAAGCACAGTGAAGCCATCCAAGCCAAATAATTATTGACTTGTCTCCTCTGCAAGCTTTTCTGAAGCTCACACACTGCAACTTCAAACCCTGCTTCATCAACTGAAGGCCTTGTCTAGCCACAACATTCTACCCCACAGCTAACCTGTGCAGAAAGTCCTGGCACTAGAAATAACTGGTTAGACTCTTGATGGTCCAGAGGAGGAAGCCCGCAAGAAAGCGCTGCCAAAGAAGATTAGACTAAATTCTATAACCAGCCACTCATCTGCAGGTTGATAACTAAGAATTCCCTCAAAACACTGCTAATGGACATTACTGCACAGCCCAACATAGTCCTCTTGAGAAACAAATCATCAGGAAAAGACAGCTCATGTGAAACCACTATCCTTGCAGTAAACACACCAACATCAGGACAGCCCAGCTGCACCAGCCCTCACAGACTACTGGGCCAGTCTTGCCAGAAGAGATCTCTAAATCAGATGAATACACTCATACGTACATTAACCAGATCTGCCTGTAGTAGAGAACAAAATACTTTCTGCACCATGCCTCAGCCAGCAGTTAATTTCCCTCAGGAAACAGAGTGCCAACATGTGATTTGACTTCCCACTGTCACCAATGGAAAGTGAAATACATCACCAAATGCCACAGAGAGCAGCAACATTTGACTGTGCACGCTAGTTAAGAGCGACTAGGAGGCTACTAAAGATATAAATCAAAATGAAGGTCTGCAATACATTCATTTGTACATGAGCATTATCACAGCAGGCAAAAAATGATAACAGGGAGTTAGAACTCAATTTAGTACATCCACAGGTTCATCTTTCAAGAATAAGGAGTACATCCTTTCTCCCACTGGCTGTATACAAAACAGCCTTGTAATACCTCCAAAATGAAGAGCTGGTAAGCAGCTTAGCCACATGTGCTTCTGGTCAGGTGGACACCTGATTACATAAAGCCAAGCAGGCCGAGTTCGGCTGCTAGAGAGATTACTTTAACATCATTTTCAGAACATGGGTGTTTTCATCATTCATCTCAGGTTGTAACTTAAAACTCCTACAAATGCACATAAAGACAAAATTTTGCATTTTAAACATCAATTGTTCAGAGCAAGCATTAGAATTTGTGGACATTTAGAAGTCAGGCTAAAAGGTGGATTTCACTTCTGTATTCTTTGTTACATGGGTTATTTATGTTCTCACATAAGGTAGTATAGCTTAGAGAATACTCAAGCACAAATACATATTTAACTGCAACTGAGAAGGCAGTTGGAGGTGAAAGTAGTAAATCTAGTGCTGAACAAGTTGTTAAAGTGTCATTTGCAAGCTAGATCTCCANTATATATATATCCCTGCTTACAGTTGCAGGAATTAATAAATTAAGTCAAATCTAATGTTAAGAAATTACTCTGAAAGAAAAACCACTTTTCCCTTTGCATTGCCCCTCAGGATTGAGAGTACTTCTCCTACAGCACACCAAGCCTGAATTACAACTTGCCCTATATAAGTAACAGTATTAACAGGCTAAAGTTATTTCTATCCAATTGTATCTGAGGAGAAGCCATCATCCAGCCATTCCAAACCAGAAAAAACATCTAATTTTGCTTAATTCGCAATAAAGAGAACCTGACAATTTACTCCACTCCCATCTTCCTTCTTACTGCTTTATAACCCACACCAGTAAGCATGCAAGTGTATCTGTACATAGGGAAAAACTTTAAGAGTTTGCACAATGTTGTCAACCCATTTCTCCCCACAAACCTGAGACTTACTGGCACCTTTAGGAAAATCTCCAAAAGCAACTTATAAAATTAGTATAGTTAATGCATAGTAACAGAGCCCTAAGTACTCCATTTAAGATACCCAGCAAGTAAAACCCATGGTAGGAGATGCCATTTCACTGTGACAAACTCACTGCAAGTAGATAAAGCAGAACATGTGCATAATGGGTGCAGACAGCAGTTTTGGGGAAATAAAGGGCAATCTTGCAAGTTCAAGTACAGTTCTGAATTATGAGCCTCACCAGAAGGGTTTCTAGGCCATTGTGAGTATTCAAAGCCTTCCAATTAAAAGCATCACCTTAAATTAACACCATGTTTCAGAAGTGTTGACTGCCTGAATTTAAAAACAATGACATCAAGTTTTACTGCACAGAAGCACAAGAGCAAGAGTCTGAGGGATTGCATCAATCTCAAAAGCCTGAGGAGTTGAGGAGCAGAGTGTGAAATGCCCAAAGGTAGAAAGAGAGGGAAAGGTTTTGCCTTCTAAAAAGAAATAGTTGAGGATGGTGTACTTCTATTTTTAGCTGAGGAACAGGGCTTTGCTTTAAGTACATGTGTAGAAGCAGATGCTGCAGTCTTGAAAGTGACTTACACTTTCAAGACTGAGCCCATACACCTGCAAAAGACACACACACAGGGAAAAGCAATGGCAGAAGTTTTACAAGGCACATCTAGAGAGAAGCACAACTGGGTGCAAAGCACAGGGAACTGCACTAATCCTTCCCTGCACTCCCAGGTGCTGGAGGAGCAGCAATGTGTAATTATAATTCAGCTAAAGCCACCTACAGAACAGCATGTGAATAACTTGCAGGTGATGCAACAACCACATTAACTAAAAAAAAAAAATTCAATCACTGGTAGAGCTATTAATGCCTAAATAACATTTAATAGAGGTGATAATTATTTCACAGGACAGCTGAAGGCATCCTCCAAAAAGGAGCACTTACCTTCATGTGCCATCCTACAATGCAGCAGAAAATTCAGAGCCTCTCTGCAGTATCAGATCTGCTTTATTTCCATATCTTTGTTTCAAATAAGCTTTTATTGAAGCTTTGAAGAGGCACTGCATATAATCACCTTTGTAGGAAGCTGTATTTCCTAACAGCAGGAAGCAAAGTTTCAGGAATTGAGAACAAACTAAACGCCACAGGCTGAAGACTGGAATTTTCCTGAGCTGTTTCTGCTCAGGACTCGAACACCAAAGTGGAAATTTCCCTAGGTGGAGTTCTTTGTTCGATGCAGCAGGCAATTAGAAGTCCCCAAGGTCTGCAGAAATGGCACAAGGCTGATCTTTTTTTTAGGGAGAATTTAAGAAATACGAGACAAAAATAATAATACGAAATTCTGCTGCACAACACACCTTCTTTCACCCTTTCCCCAAATCCTGGAAATTTCAAGAAGGCAGGTAACAGATGTAAGGATCCAAGAGAGATTTGGAAAAATACCAACCCTTATTAAGAAAAGGTGGTATCAAGTCTGCATTGCCTTAGATTTGATTACACAAAAAGGTCAAGTAATAAAAAAAACTTTGCACCCTCAAAGGCCTTGAGGGCACAGCAGAAGTAGTTTATCATTGGAATACGGATCTAATTAGCATAGATTTATTTTCTTTTTCCAGTTGGCATCAGTGTCCTATTTGACATTCTTGGGGATCAAGCAAAATTCAAACACATACTGCTACGGAAAGAAATACATTAATTGCTGGGATCCATGATTTCCCTAAACTCTTCTATCCATATTAATTTGGAAGAGAGACTGTCAGAAGTTGTCAGCCATCCCCACACTATGATGTGAAAGGGAGACTGACTGTGACCAGCACCAACCCTCAGGAACGTCCTAGTCAAGAGTCCAGATACAACAATTTAGGAGAAAAAAATCAACTGCCACTCCCCTTGCTCTGTGCAGGATAGAAAGAAAAACAGATTGTAGCTGATAAGAAGATTACCAGGGGTTCCAGGGACAGGGAATGGGAGCTAAGATAATCAAGAGACTGAAAATCCACCTAATGGGACTGTGCCAATCCAGATGAACTAATAATTGCAGACATTGTTACACGTTGTCCATAACTTTCAAACGGCATCTTGACCATTAAAAAAAAATTGCCCACATATTTTCATCACATTAACTGATAAAATCCAGTAATGACCACAGTATAAGACCCAGAACAGAACCATTTACTTCCTAAACTCTGCATCGAGAGTGGTTCTTGAGCAAATCTGGCAGCAATAAATACTTAAGAGCTGCAGTCCCCCCCCCCACCGACAAGACAATGGGAGAGGATGCAGCAAAAATAAGGATTAAAATGCCACAGCTGACATTTTATGCCAGCAGACAAAGGTGGCTATCATGCCTTTAGAGGATGCAAATTGAATTGCAGGGACGTTTTCATTTTAATCCTTCTCAAAAAGAAGATCAGTGACCCCTTTTCCAGGGCTGCTGGCTGCTCCTGGAGTGTGTCAAGGTGTGACATGGCTGCTCTCCCTCTATACCAATCCTGGGATGGGCAAAATGCGTAATGTTTCATCACACAGACACCGGGCTTCAGAATAAAATGACAGCTAATTTGTTTTCCAAGATGATTTTTTCATGGCAAATGATCCTAAGCAGCAGATTCCAGAAGGGCTGGGCATAGCAGCCAAATTTGTCTCGGATGTAAGAGAGGAAATGACCTACAGCTGGAGGCGTTGCCAAACAGGTGCAAGAGATTGGCTGTAGCATCAGCAGCCAGGACAGTTCCCTGCCACGAAGGCAATGCCAAGGAACTTGATCTGGGCATTAGCTCCGTGCCCTCAGAGCAGCTCCACCATCCTTTCTGCAAGATAACTCTCCACACAAGGTGCTCCACAAATACTTATCAACCATGTTCCACCAATTTACAGAAATTTAACAGAAGGACTGGTGCAAAGTATGTGGAATACTACTTTTCAATAGCAACCAAACAAGCAAAAATCATGGACTAGACCAATTCCATACAACACATATTAAGAATATTCAATAACCATGTTTACTACCAGTTAGAAATTACCACTAGCTTAGAGCTTTGGAGTCATGCACCACACTAGGTAGTGAGATGAGGGAGATGTTCTGTTTAAACAAGCTTGCTAAAATTTAGTGTAAACTCTCAAATCAAGCCATTCACAAACAGCCACAAGCCTGTTCTTTATCCAGCCCTAGATAACCTAAACCCTCCATAAAAGAGATGCAGCTATTTTGCATTTCCAAACAACATAAGTATAGATTATTAAACTCTATTTATGTGCCATTTCTGAAGCTCAGCACATAGTTTGCTCCTTCCCTCTAATAAAATAGGTTATAGTGTTAAATTTTTAAACCCACAAGATTTTCTCCTACTCATTTCATTGTTTGGAGAGCTAGTTTACACGGAGCTTTTAGATTTAGGATAAAGCTGGAATTTCCTCTGTCCAGTTATTTTCCTATATGCAAATACAATAGGTATTTCGTACATACAAACGTAAGATATACTCATATATGTGTGCGTGTGTATCTAGACACACACACAGACCCCTATAGGCATCTAAGCCATTTCTATATGAAATGCACAGCCTTTACATTTCGCTGAAGCATCTTCTCCGAAAAGCAAGGTACCAGCGCCAACTAAAAGATTTATTTTGGATCCATCAACAACCAAATGGGTTCGTTTTACGGAGGTTTTTCTCTAGGGAAAGGCCCTCTTAACAGTCTTCCATGCTTCTGGACCCATCTGAAGCTGGCCGCTCCTGCTCTCGTGCCAAGAATACCGAGGTCACGTCCCCAAAGAAATAGCTCCAAGCATCACGGTGAGACGGAGCTCCAGTCCAGATGAGCGGCCTGAGGGCTACGGGTTTACCGAAAACACGGGTAAAACACGAACTCGCCTCCCCGGTAAGGTCTCGGAGAGGCTGGACAATCTCCAGGTGGCTCCACACCAGCCAAGACACCTCGAATCCCGCTTACCTCCCGCCTGCGCATCGGGTATCCCCCGGGGAAGCCTTGCCTACCCGCCCCCGCACCTCCCACACACCTCGATGTATCCGGCGAGCGTGGCCACGGGCCCGAGGACCGCCAGGAGCAGCAGGAGCGGAGAACCCATCGCCNAATGGCTGCCGGGGCTGCCGGGAGCTGTGAGGGGGACGGTCAAGGCTGGGGTGTGGCTGCGCTCTGTCACCTCTGTCACCTCTGTCACCCCAGGCTGCTACAGGAATCAGTCCCCAGGTAAAACTCCGCATAATGGGGACCCGAAAATACCGTGGCCTGTATGGCCGTCTGTACGCTAAACTCTTCACCCGCCACTGTGGTGACCAGGAATGTTCTGGGGTAATAAAAGCCTAATGAGACGTTTTCCTCATCTAAAAATAAACCAGTGATGTTTCTCACTTTAAAAAAAAAAAAAAAAAAAAAAAAAACCAAAAATTTACCTCCCNAAAAAAAAAAAAAAAACTCTACATCTATCCCAGATTTTTCCAAGCCCTTGACCTATGTGCAAGCAGCAAATTCCTAGCCGTTCAGGTTTCATAATAAAACTCAACATGTGTCCTTCTTTATTTTTATTTTTCCTTAAAAAACAGCTATTGAATGATAAGAATTATAATAATCGATAGCTTCATCCTGCTGCCAACACTGGGTTCTCACCAGTGGGTTCTCATCTGGAAGACATCACATGTGCTGCAACACATGCTGCTCTATAAACACTGCACAGATCTCCATAAACTATAATCAACATGCATGTATTTAATTAAAAAACAAAACACATCATCACCACCTCGAGTTTGTGTTTCTTTTCAACCAGAGTATGGCAGCAGTTCCTTCCAGTGCAGATGTTCTGCCGCTGCTGGTGCTGCTGTTTCAGGACACATTTCTGATGCTATTTCAGGACACATTTCTGGCTTTAAAACCAGGTTTTTGTGCCAAATTTGCATTGAGGGTATTTTAATTTCACCATGTTACTTATAAATAGAAATTTAAGATAATTAGAAATTTAAAATAAGCAAACCCTTCAGGAACAAAGCAAATTTACCAAGCGCAGTTGCTGATACCACATACCTTTCACATCTGTGCAGAGTATTTATTAACCCCTTTTTAGTACTTTCCTTGGTTTTCCCAATGGAAATGTACATCAGTCAGTTCAGTGATGACAAATACCTTGAGGATGCAACTGCTAAAGATCCCACTGGTTTCAAGAACATGAAATCTTTAAAAATACCAATATATTGTAGACTTCTTAGATTTTTTTTCACATTGACACGCAGCGAACCCATTGGCATTAAGTCAGAAAAGCCGTATCACGGAATCACAGAATGGTTTGGGTTGGAAAAGCTTATCTTGTTCCAAGCCCCTGCCATGGGTAGGGACACTTTCCACTAGACAAGGATATCCACAAGGATAGAATATCCTACAGATTCCATATATTTGCTTTCATTTTTGTGTGATGATATGTGAGGTGCTTAAATGGGATAGAAAAATATCTTAGTACTAAATGTCACAGTTATAAAACATTTCCATTTTAAAATTCCATATTCTTTACTGGCTCTTACAAGTGCAGTTTTCTGAAATAGAAAACATTGCTGAAATGTTGCAGATGGGGTGAATCTGTACAACAGATCAATAAACAGCCCAGTTTTAATTAAAATTGCTGACTGGTCTACTGGTCACTTATTCTAGTCTCTTTCTTACACTATTTGAAAACCCCTAAATCTCTTTTACTGCAGTCCTCTGGCATAATTTCTTTTTTTTCCTGGCCAAGTTCAGTTGAAAAATGAAGTAAAAAGTTGCTTTTGAAAACTGACACATTTTAATGTAAATATTTTAATGTGCAATATGAATACAGGAGTAAATAACAAGACATTCTGAGTTAGGCTTTTCCCTTTACTTAAAATGGAGAGGTTTCTTTTCCCTCCCCAGTCCAATATGTACACGTTCTTTATAAATCTTTGAGACAGTGCTTTCATTTGAGGCTGAATTTATATAGTATTTAAAGTGCTACATAAATTAATTTACTTTTAATATTTATGTAGTGCTTGATGAGAATTTATGTTCACAGCTGACTCCAACAGTGTTATCCTTGTTTTTATGAAAGCTTTAAATCTGATGACTCTTGGGGAAGTCTCTAAAATAAGCATGAGGTACAACCTCGGCTGCATTCTCACCTGCTCCTAGGCTTGCACTATAGATACACCAGGGTGTAAGAGCTGAAGTCCTGCAGCGAGGCTGCAACACAGGATATTCCTCTTCAAAAGCAAGGCCATTAGTGCTCAATTCACTACATAAAAAGCAAGTGAGAAATCAAAGTCTGAAGAATAACACATTTCTCTTCATACAGAGATCAGTCCTACCAGGACAAAAAGTCCCCAGAAACAAAAAACCAAAAAGTTTAATTTCCCAGATCTTGGTCATTCCTTGGTGATGATCAGGAGCTCTACATGCAACTACATTCATATGACTGCAGGGTGGCAGGGACGGAGATTGAGATAAGACCCTCTAGCAAGATGCAAATGGAATTCCATCAGTAGGGAAAAACCCAAAGACTTTCAGCATGGAAAGGCTTTGTTTTCAGGTGCCTCCTGTCCACACAGGAGCAGCAGGTCACTGCAGGCATGATGACACTCACGATGGCCATGTTTAATTCAGTGCACAGATCTGTTTCAGGTGAGCGCTGGTACTTGTCTGTTGCCTGTGACAACACCACCAGTTTGAATCAATGCTGCAAGGCTGCAGCATTCCCTGGGACACCTCTCCTGCTGTCAAACTTGTTAGGTAAGTGACAACTTATATTTACTTCCAAGAATCCCATTTTACCCAAGTTTTGGAGCTCTTAGTGCCCTTTTCCAGGACATCTGTGCTAATGAAGCACTGAAAATCTCATCCTCACCTTTGGCTGCCAATGTTTATCCTGTAAGAAATGTTTCAAGTGAACATCTCTGCCCTTTATCACTTGCAAGATCATGATTGTGTAAGTAGAAAGTGCATATTTATGATTCCAAAAATGTCCTCTGAAAGAGTCATGTCAAATTCATGATCAAAGGAGCAAACAGAAGTCATCAAGGAATGCATCTGGTACCATTAAAGTCTCTGGGAGCAGCAACTTTAGCAAACTGATGCACTCAGATCCTGTCATTCCAGAGAATAAGTTCAGAGAAGTGAGGAAATCTTTGAAGATTCCCACCATTCTCTTAAATTCCTGAAATTAAAGCGTAAAATTAGTCTAGCCAGTGAATTGTAATTCTATAGAGCTAAACTTGATTCAAGATTTAAATGGGGGAATCACATCATTTGTACTAGTTCTGTGTCACAGGTATATGCAAGGTAGAGCTTGCAAGAGGTAGAGTTGAGTTAGTCTGGGTTTTAGGAGGTAGAATGCAAACTGAAGTTAGAAACAACTAAATAATGTGGTGGGATTAAGTAAAGAACTCCCTATTGCTTATTACTGGAGTATCATAATCATACGCAAATATTATTACTGCTGAACACAATTCAGCAATACAAGAAATACTAAGCAGTGTTTCTAGGAAAAATATAGTGCACAACTTGTACAAATGATGCCCAGCTAACTGCCCCACCTCATCTGGAACCATCCTGCCCTTCGGATAAGACCTCTACCTGTCACCAAGGCTGTGTAAAGGGCAGAAAGCAATGCAAAACTGTTATTGCCAACTCAAACTTGATCCAACATCCAACTATTTAGTGCCTTTAGGACATAATATTTCTCCAGGCCCATAAATAACATCAGAAGGTTGCAAACCTGGTCTGGAATTGGACACTTGTATTTGGCTGCAGCAATTCTGTGTGGAAATCCAGGGTTCCTGCAGCCTTGCAGCTCGGCCTTCCATCTGTCTCAAAATGACAACGCACTGGGGACAAGATGTAAGAAGTCCAGCAGCAGTGAGACAAAGGAAACTGCAGAAGAAACTGGGCTTCAGATATACAGCGAGAACAAAGATGCTCCATAGAAAGAGGGTAACAAAAAATGCAGAAGCCTTGAGAGGCAGACAGGAACTTAAAACTAAAAGATGATTTCTGGAGGAATACAGTGAAGTTTAGAACAGTGAAAGGATGGAGAATAACTAAGAACTAAGATGCATTGCAACTGGGGTCATACCATAAAAACAGGAAAAAATGGAATAACTGCAGATGTGAGGAAAAGCAGCACAGAAATCCGTGAAAAGAAGGGACACACTAAATGGTGGTGGACAGCAAGCCTTTCTGTTTCTGCTCAGAGACTTCTTTAAAAGGGATTGGCAGGGAAGGGGGAAAAATCTAGTATTCGTTATACCAATAAACCCTTAACTCTTAAAGGCCATTTTCCCACTGCTCTGGTTCATGTCTGAAACAGTGCCATTCATCTGACTTCCACTGTTTGAAGTGGGCAGATCTGCACAGCAGTTTGTGCTGTGTTCACCTCAAACAACACAATCCTTGCCTACAGCATGTAACAGACTGTTAAGGAAACAAGCCTGGCATTAATAATACTGTAACTGAAAACTTCAAAATAAGGTTTGGAAATATTACGGCTTTGCTGAAGCACCAGAAAGGTGCAATTGCATTGGAAAATGAAAAATGCATCAATCCAGGATGTTTAAGGGCAGCACAAGAGAGTGGCTGCTAAAGAAAGCTGCTGCTCCTTCAACACTCTGCATATGAATCCCAGCATCCAGAAAATGTGGTGTCTGTGATCTGCTCTCATTTCTAGATGGGGGGTAAAAGCACTGGTGAACTTAATGGGACAATTTGTTTTTCTGAAGACTATTGGAGGCAAAAGCCATGTCTGAGAGACACAAGGAATCCATTTTGGAATAGAGTTGCACATTTGTAGTATTCACTTCCCAGGAAAAGAAATTACTCCTGATATATAATTCAATAGAGTAACGAACCCACCCTCGGACCGAGGATCCCAAATGCAGAAACAGCAGCATTTTGGCTAATACACAAACTGGGAATTAATGCTGCTCATTTTCTCTCTCCAGATGGATCCAAGGCTTTGAACACTGGCAGGATCTCAAGGCAGAGCAATGCCCGATGCTTCTCCAAGGAACTCAACATTGAACGGGACACAGAGAACTCAAAGGACTGAGGATCTAGAGGTCTATGAGTAAAGGTACAGTGAAGACACAGTGGAGAGAGAGGGAGAGGCTGCTTTGCAGAAAATATTTAGTGAACTCATATCCTCTTGCTCAGTGAGACATATCTTCCTGCAATGGCATCCTGCTCCTTTATCTCTTCTAGTCTACCTGTGAAGACTGAAGTGATGTTTAACCTCTGCAGATAGCAGAATCAGTTGTTCATGTATCAAGGCAACTGAACCATTCCAACTTAAATAAGCTGCACCCCACAGCTGTGGTAGACAAGACATCTGAAAGAGAAAAAATCCACAATTAAAAACAATTCATCAGCAACTGATATTGGCTCATTATGGTGCTGAGTTTTCTCCTGTTATCCTTGGATGTTTTTTCCCTCACTCCTCCTCTGCTTGCCTGTCTCAGTCATTTCAGCAGTGTGAAAGGTTGTTTATTTTATGGAGGTCTTTTATGAAAGATGAAAATTCAAATATGTTATAATTAGCTGCAGTTCTACATAAGTCAATATTATTGCAGCTTTTATATTAGTTCCTAATTTGTCCCACAAATGTATGTGTGAAATATTACAGTAGAATGATTAATGGCATCAGACATAATGGAAGGATTAAGCACTGATGCACGAGACTTGCTTGAGAAGAATAATTTTAACTTTTCACTCATAATTTATTTTTATCCTCTACTGTAAAAGAAACCTGAAACTGAAAATAAAAATGGCTTGTGTTATTGGCAAGCAACAGAAGAGATCTGGTTCATGATTTAATTCTTCATTCAGTATTCATTGGTAGATTAAAAGCCAAATCATCGTAACAAATGGCAAAGCAATGAACAATATGGAATATAAAAACCTCAAGACTTGTCCTGCTGAATAAATGTCAAACTATTTGCACCTTTGAAGAGAAGTGTAATTCAACAGCAAAAAATTGATCCCTTGCTCTGCAATCAGGTCTGATTCAGCAGCTGTTCTATCAGGCATCATGGAATTGCCTGTGCTAACAAGCTGTTTCATGGCACACCAAAGTTGCCTTTTATTTCACCGCCAATCACTTGTTTGAGCAGTTACTCAGCATGCAAGAACAGGTTATATGAGGAAGGAACTTATGACACAGGAACAGGCAATAAGGAATTGAAAATATCTAGGACATACATCATGTCTGATAATACGAATTACTGGGAACTGTAGTTTTCCATCAGCTGCACTGTACCTTTGTACAATTACAAACATTTGTACAATGGTACAACCATTGTACCTTTTTTTCCCCTGTTGCACTTAAAAGCTGAAAAACTCAAAAAATCCCCTCCTTACTTTAATTTGGTATCAGTACAGAAGGCTCAAGTTTGCATCATTCTATTTAAACAAATACTGAGACATTTCCTGTTACAGTCATCATTGGGACCTCACAGTTCACAAATACCAAGTCATCCTTCTTATTTCAACACAGGAATATTGACTGTAGGTGCTGGAAATGCACACCTGGAGACACAGGACCTGCAGCTTTGCCCTCTGGCACCATCACCAGCCCCCATGTTGGGAAGGAGCTGTAGGGTCTTTTCTGAGTAGCAGCCTGGTCTTCAACTGAGAGTTGGAGGAAAATCAGTGGGATACAGGAATTCCCAGGCACAGGAATTCATATTTGCAGACTTTGCTCCAGAAGTTTTTTATTTCAGTGCCCCAAATATACCCAGGGCTATACAGCACTGCTGACTTACAACTCATTCAAGAGAGAGGCTTCATATTGTGCTCCAGGGTTTTTATAACCTTTGAAACAGAGTTCTTTGGAGGGCCACAAGAAGTGAGATGTAGCAGTGCTTTGGCAGCTTTTAAACTCCTAAGGCAGCAAGAAGTTTGAATATAGGTTCTCTTGGCAGTAAGAAACAAAGAAATACATGTATTTGAAGTCAGTGTCAGTTGAACAAAGGCAAAGAGCAGGACACAGCTGAAAAGAACTAGGGCATGTAGGTAGAAGCTGAATCCCAGTGTCTCCAAGGGAAGGAGGGGACCACCTACAACTTCCACCCCAAATCTGTGGCCTGAGGGGGAGAACAGCCTCTTTCTGAATCACATTTTCTTAGAAGATGAGTCAGCTCCCAAGAGATCTTTAACAAAATCCCTCTCCTGCAACTTTCCAATAGTCTTTTCCAACATCTTGCAAAGGGCTGAATTTGAAGTTGCTCCTTTTATTTTACCATGATTTCCCCTCATGGGAAGAGAGAACAGCCCATGCCTTTTGCCACTGCAGCTTGCCAAGGCTTGAAGATCCCTTTTCTCCCCCAACATTAGACATTTTGCCCCACAACAATGAAAAACATCATTTTGCAGGAGAGCTTCACACTGATATCAGTGTATTCTTTTTGGAAGCAAATTACAAGGCTCTTCCAACTCTAGGATTTTTTGCCTTGTCCCAGTCACTAGGCTGACTCCCAAAGGTCTCCACGAAGATGTAGCTCATTGTCTAAATTATAGAAAAGGAGTCTTAAGTAGAGCACTCTATTGAGAGTTGAGTTTTCACTTTAAAATGCAAATAGTTAGTAGTTAATTCCCTTTTGAGATTTAAAAGCTGAATTTAAAACAGGAAATGATGATACAAAAATATACATCAGAAAGCATAGCAGTGTAAGTAATGAATCCTTTACCACATGAATGCAGATTCTTGGGGTCAGCAGACATCTTAATTTATCTGTATTTTAATTGTTTCCCTCAAAACTGCTTTTGGCTAAATTCTTCCTCAACATACAATCTGGTACACTCTCAGTGGACAACAAAAAGGGCAAAATTTGACCAGGTTTTCTGTTTTTTAAAATCTCATAGATCAGCATATTTAAACACATCAGTATCTTACTAGGTATGATAAATAACACCCACATTTATGTTAAGAAGTCTAACATGACCTTTTCCATACTTACTGAAAATAGAGTCGGATGACAGACCCATTTGCCAGCTTCTTGTCGACTGGGAAGGCTAAAAAGTAATCCAAAAAAGTAGCTGCTTAGTAAAGATGCTAAATCAATATTCATTAACCAATTGCAAAAGTCTTCCATCTCCCTTTTTCTTTCATAACTATTATCTTACTTCTAATGGGGGAAAAAATAAGCATATATAATTATGTCCTTAGATCAATTCATGTTTAAACACATACACACATTGATACACCCCTGCAATCTTACGGGACCTGGGATGCAAGTGCTCTAATCTGCATTTAAAATTCAGAGTGTTCCACTCCTTGCATGACCAGGCTTTAAGTATCTCAACCAGATTCCTTCTATTTGTTCTGGCTTCTGGAAAATATATCTTTAAATAACCCTCCAAAAGAATCCCGTCTATGCATACGGACACTGGCACAAACACATCCACCAGTTTTCATAAACCTTATCCCAGCAAAGGATGGAAATGCATCAGCATGAGATGAAAACTACAGATCACAGCAGGCAACTGCAAAGTTCCTGGTCTATGTTTAGAAGGGTGCAAACCTGGGATCAGATTGATAAACTAAATACTATTTATATTTGGATATGCTTCCTTTAGCACATGCGCGGAGAGCTGTGGCAAGGAAGCACATGTGGGCAGTGAAAGGGGAGCAGCCCCAAGCCAGGTATTCCCCTGACCAACACCATGTTGACCACCTAAAAAAATTATATGGATTGATCTCTTGGCAGGGTCAGTAATTAAATATTTCTACCACCTCAAAAAACAATGACTTACATAAGCCTTACTTCAAGCTTTCCCTCTCTTTGTACAATAACATATCGAATAGTCAAACTTTTCGGTTTTGCCATTTTTTTGTTTCCATGTTTTTCTGCACATTGCAAACTATCCTAACTCTTCTGGCTCTGTTCTCTTTTTTTTTTTTCCTTGATTAGACTGACTTCAGTCAAACCCTAGATCTCAAAGTCCCCAAACAATCAACAAAGAACGTATGTCAGTGTGTTAAATTTGAGAAGTCACAATAAAGGCTGTGGTATTGGTACTATGATATCACTCACAAGAGGACTGTTACTTCATTGTTAATGGAAACCACATCTGGCACGGGGCAGGAAATCATTTACCAAAGGACCATCCAAGAAGTATAGCAATGAAAAATAAGATTCAAATAAGTTTATGGCTATATAAGTTGTTGTCTTTGTTGAGAAGATGTTTCTTTAAAGTCAGAGAAAGAAAAATATTGCAGATTATATTTTTTTTCCACCTTCAACTCCAGTGTTTGCCAATAGCTTTTCAACAATTGCATAATTCACTATTAAGCATTCCATGCTGAGAGAAGCCAACACTCTGTATGGCACAGCGCTCTTTCATTCCTTCTTATTTCATATTTCTGTGTCTTGGTTTTAAAAGACAAAAATGTCTGCTAAGGAAGGCAGGGGCCTCCCTTGGAATAGAAAATTAAACCCCCTTCCTTCTAATTATAATTTTGAAATTAAAATGTTCCCAGGCAAACATATAAGGATAGGAATAACAGTTCTTTACTATTAATAATATATATTAAAAAAGAAAATTAACAAACTGCAACTTAAAAGGACAAAAAAAACCCCAAAAAACCACAGTAGTACAGAACAAAACCTGACAGTTAGGATATGACCTGACACCCTGTCCGTCAGGGTGTTGGCAGCAGTCCAATCAAATGGGGGCTGCAGTCCTCCTGGAGTGACAGATGTGATTCTGTTAAAGCAGTGATCCTCTAGAAGGGTGCAGTCCTCCTCCAAAGATCCAGTAGCAGTGTAGAAGGGCCTGCTCTTCCCTCTGGGATCACAGTGGAAATGAGAGGTGCCAGTGGTGTCCTGAATCCCAGTTTGATTCTGGTGGAAATGCCTGGCTCCTCTCTCTGGGTGGAGCATTTCACTATGGGATGATGCAATTTTATCAATGGCCTAGGAAACAGAATGATATCTTCCAGGATAAAGGGTGGTGGAAGAGATAAAGAACACTGCCCCACCTAGGTTCAAGAGATGGTGATAGAATACATACCCTTGGCCACATCCTGCATTGCAACCCATGACATTCTGTTATTAACAAACATGTCAGCTGTGAAATAAAACCTGGAGAAAAAAATTTGAAAATAAATTCCCAGCAAGTGTCACAGAAATACTGAATTGACTTTTAGTCTCAATTACATGTTTCGTGTGGTTTTGCTGTGCTGTAGTTGCTCTATACTGATGAATATGAAAATGAGATTATGAAATTATGAAAATGAAACAGTATTATTTTAAAATACTTTTTTCTACACTGTCTTCGGTTGCAATGCATGATGTGGCCAGGGATGTGTATTCCATCACCATCTGTTGAACCCAGGTGGGGCAGTGCTCTTTATCTCTTCCATGACCCATCCTTGTTCAGGGAGGAATCTTATGTTCATGGGCCATTCAGTGACTGATAAAATTACATCATCCCATTGGGAAATGCTCCACCCAGGGGGAGGAGCCAGGCATTTTCAACTGAATAAAATCTGAGATTTGGAACACCAAAAGCAGCCTTTTTTCACTGAATTATCAGGGGAAGACCAAGCCCTTCTACATCACCACTGGATCTTCAGAGGAGGACTGCACCCTTCTACAGGATCACTACTTCAGCAGATCCACGTCTGTCACTCCAGGAGGACTGCAGCCACCATTTAATCAGACTGCTGCCAACACCCTGACCGACAGCTTGTATTTCTGACTCTGTCAGTGTTTTTGTACTACTGTATTTCATTTTGATTTTCCTCTTAAGCTGTAGGTTTTTTCTTGTTTGTTTTTTGGTTTTTTTTTAATACTAGTAAAGAACTGTTATTCCTATCCTCATATCTTTGCCTGAGAGCCTCTTAATTTCAATATTATAATAATTAGGAGGGCAGGGTCCATTTCCAAGGGAGGCTCCTGCCTTCCTTAGTAGACACCTTTGTCTTTTAAAACCAAGACAGCATGTCTACAGGAGGCAGTTCTGTTAATATTAAAAGACCATAGAGAATCAGATCTCAAACTGATTTAATTCCACCAGCAACAGGTGTAAGAGCATGCTGATCTCAGACTCCAGAAAGGACAAGTATGAACCTAAATCCCTATTATAGTTTTACTTTCTAAAATACTTCTGTGAGGCTGCTCATCACCACTGGATCTTCAAAGGAGGACTGCACCCTTCTACAGCATTACTGCTTCAATAGATCCACATCTGTCGCTTCAGGAGGACTGCAGCCACCATTTAATCAGACTGCAGCAAACATCCTGACCAACAGGGTATCAGGTTGTATCCTGACTCTGTTGATGTTTTTGTACTACTGCATTTTATTTTAATTTTCCTAGTAAGTTGTGATTTTTTTTTCTTGCTAATAAAGAACTGTGATTCTTATCCTCGTATCTTTACCAGAGAGCCCCTTAATTTCAATATTATAATAATTAGGAGGGAGGGGGGTTATATTTTCCATTCCAGGGGAGGCTCCTGCCTTTCTTAGCAGACACCTTTGTCTTTTAAAACCAAGACATACATTAAATGAAAAAGTGAACAGGTCAAAATAAGACTAGGTAAGTGATGGGAAAAAAAGAAAATCAGGCATCACCAGCACAGTTCCTAAA
Source organism: Regulus satrapa (assembly GCA_013396955.1). NCBI lineage: Eukaryota > Metazoa > Chordata > Aves > Passeriformes > Regulidae > Regulus > Regulus satrapa. The sequence goes on along the minus strand of VWZN01007203.1, from coordinate 104,976 downwards.
AGTTCTTCAGGGAATTAATGAGGAAAGAGCAGAGAAGGGGAGCCAGGATGTGGAATTCAGTGCAAAGATGAATACAGGAAATCATGGAATCCCAGAATGGTTTGGACTGGAACGGACCTCAAAGCCCATCTCATTCTACCTCTGCCATGGGCAGGGACACCTTCCACTAGACCAGGTTGCTCTGAGCCCCATCCAACATGGCCACAAACACTTGCAGGGATGGGGCAGCCACAGCTTCTCTGCTTCTTGTTCATTTACAACCTTTTGAGGTTGAGGAGAATGACTAGAATGTGAAGCAGCTCATTCAACTTTTAGGGTATTCTTAGGTCAAACAGAACTCATCAGGGAGATGAATTCAGCCCATATCAAGCTGATCCAAATAGTGAAAAATCACCTTGTCATCTCAGGCCTATTCCTGTCCTTTGCTTTCCTCAATACCTCAGCAACTATAAGAATAGCTTTCAACATAATCTTACCACAGTGGCAAAGACATTTCAGTGTAAAACTAATCTTCTGATGGGCTAGGCCTGCAGCTAGCAAGTTTCTTGATTAAAATGACTCAAAATTTGCTTTGAGAAATGCCATTGCTATTACCATGCTCTATTATTCAGGCAAAATCACTAAGATTTTGGAAATCAGGGATCAAAGTCTGGGATCTTTTGACAAACCTGAAGAGTCCAAATCCTACTCAAGCTCCCAATCTAGTATACTAGCTTTAGAGAGAGTAATCCCAAACAAACAGATTTTAGAGCCCTGGGAAATACCAATTGTACTCTAACAGCAAAACTCTGGAAACAAGTCTCCAGGCGGATCCCTGCAAAATGAAGGCAGAGCAAACCCAACATGATGCAGACCACAAAAGCACTCTCAACTGGAACTGCAGCAAACCTTTTATTGTGAACTGTAGCCTCATGCTCAGACAAGAAAATCTGGAATTTTTCCACTATGTGCAGGCTGGGGTTACAGGAGTTCAAAGCAACAGTTTAACAATTCCATAGTAACAGAGAAATGCAAAGTCCTGTCATAACTCTACCATGTGACTCTTCCGCTTTGAAGAAAACACCTTTGTTTTGGGTCAGGTTTGCCAGGTGCCTGGGCACACCTGGAACACATAGCATTTGGGTGCACATAGATAACAACACCTGAGCTTTGACAATGAGGATTGTTTCCTGAAAAAGGACTGGCTCAAAATGATTTAGTTATGTTCTGTTCTGTACTAAAAGACTTTGGAGAAGCAAATTTGTTTTTTCTTCCCAGGCTACAGTATCTGCATTCTTTCTCCAGTGTTGTTTCACAGAAGCACAGCAGAAGCTCTGTGAGCATTCCCTGCTCTGGGCACCTCTGTGCTTTTCCCCTGAACAGCACATTCTTGTGTTTTTCCTGTCTGTGTGACTAAAGAATTTTCATATTTGTAGCCATCTGCATCCAGAGGCTGCAGCTTCAATCTTAATGGCTGTCTGGGGTGACATAATTTGGTTTTTATCAGCTTCAGAGATAAACCAGCATTAACTCCCTGGAAAATCCTGGCACTTGCTCCATTTGATTACTCCTGTTCTCTTAAACCAGTTGTTTTCAAAGACATTCAGATATTGTCTACAGCATGGGTGGAACATACTTACCTTCCAACGCAGTTAAGTTGGAAAACATTACCTCCTTTTGAACTAATCACTCACTAAACAAACATTTCTCTTCCACCCAGAGAAGGCCCCTCTTGAAGGACACATCCAACTGCAAAGAACCATGCTGCAAAAATACTTTGAATGCAGTCCAAAATGACTCCAGTCCCAGGATCTGCTCAGCACCTGCTGCAGGGTGAGGACTCACACAGGAAACCCCAGTCCCCAAGGTGGTGACAAGCAACACAACCCCACCCACATGCCATAAGAGAGGACTCTTTCACTTAAAATCCCAGAATGTTGTAAGGAAATGTCAGCAACATTTTTCTTTCTAAAGACTTAATTCTTAATATGTTATGATAAAAAAATTAAAGAAGGACTTAAGACCATGGTAAGTAAAGGCTGGAAATTAAGAAAAAAAAAAATCCCAACCACAAGTGGTTTTTTTTGGGGTTTTTTGCACCAGTCCTATAAGCTGTTAACAAATAGAGTGATGATACAAATATTAGATTTAAGATAGGCTCAAATTACACCTTCATGAAAAAAAAAGCCAAACCAATTTCTCTGAGAATCCATGGCTAAAGTGGAACTAAGATCTAACTTCAGCACCTGAACCGCAATACAGCACTAAATTAGACTTCAGAGGACACAAATAAATCCTCGTGATCTTGAGGAACTTCACCTGGGACCAAGCCCCACAAGTGCAGGAGTCCTATTTAAGACAAGCTCAGGGCTGTCACTTACTGTCTGAGTAACTCTAGAGAGGTATTAGGTTTTCACTTAGAAGCTGCAAATGGCTATGGATCTTGAATCTGTACTATTGCTTTAGACTAGATAGGTTACTAATTTATTTTGTTTTACCTTTATTACCAGCCTACATCATGACGTGCAAATTTGATTCTAATTTTGAACTCAGGTCTGCCTTGTCCTCTTGAACTTGCCTGATGACCTGTGTTTTTGAATGCTCTCTGGATGCTATCTCTAGATTAACCTTAGTCATCTTCTATAGGTGCTGAAGGATGGAACGGGAACTAGTGAGTATTCCCACAAGCTTAGAAATCCAGGGTTTTCGATAAGAGCTGGAGATATCCCAAGGGGTGTTTTTTGCCAAGGGTGTTCATGCCCTTAAAACCCAATCAATTTCTAAATCTGCATCATCTATAATGAAATCTTCTCTGTAAAAGCCCTGTGACCCCACTAGAGCAGAGGGGCTGGGTAGATAGCTGGGAATGAGGAATGTGTTAGACAGGAGAAAATGAAAGAAACTGGTTTGTGTAGTCTGACAAAACAAACCTCATGGAGGATGTGACTGCTGTCTATAAATACATCAGGAGAGTAAACACTGGGTTAAGGATAAAGACCCTATTTAAAGGCATGAAATAGGTAGAAATAGACTTTAGAAAAAAGAACCAACTTATCTTCAATTATGTTGTTTTAGTCTCTTGTTCAAAACTGCAAAAATAAAAGTCTCAACTTCTTCATCAGGGAAAGCCTGCTCAGGTTATACACTGAGGTGTCTGTGATGGAGGAAATTTGGTAGCTTGGAAACCCTCTGCCAGCTCCTACATCCCTGAGAAGGTCAGACTTCTAATTTCTAACTTCTGCAGAAGGAGGAAGACTGACCATCTGACAGATAAGTATTTTTATTATTATACAGAGTTTTCCCAGCTAGGAGACTTACTTTCCAGCTAGGAGACTTGGCTGTTCTATAAAAATCCAAGATAAACAGAGTATAGAGTTAGTACATGTACTAAATTAAATATTAAAATACAACTTTTTTTAAAAGAAATTGTGGCTGCTGTCTAAACATCTACCATAAGTTATGACTGAATGTGTTTTTATGTTGCCTTTTTTATTCATCTCCCAAATGCATGCAGAAGCAGGAGGAAAATCTCTGAAGATCCCTTCTTTCCCAACAGAAGGGGGGAAAGCTGACTGTCATCTCATCACATTTTAAAAAAGGTTGTCAAAGGCTGTACCAAACCCTTTCCCAGTGCTGGAGACAAATCTGGAAAAATTAGAAATCTTGTATAATGCACTATAGGAATAATTTTAATAGAGAATATGAAACCTTTATTTAACTTTCTAGTGAACTCAGAAATATCCCAAAGCATGGAGAGCTTCCTGAGTCATTCTGGCCTGCTTAATGGAAAGGAAACCCAAACACCCTCTGTGTTTACTTTGCAGCTGATGGACAAATTATTTCCTACTAATGGCAATACTTCTACACAGCCATGGCAGGGCCCTGGAGACACCTGAACTCCAATGAGAAATCAGCCGGTAGTGTTGGGTGCTGGCAGTTTAGTGCTGTCAGGATCATGGTAGCTGAGAACCTTCCCAGAGAAGAAATGTGTGCACTAAAGTAACAGTAATCCCAGCTAAAGAAGTAGCTGACTGGATTTGAAGTTGAACTACATCTGTCCAGCACAGATTTCTGGGAAACGCTCCAAGAATGAACAAGTCTGGCAATTCTTCTGCAGAGAAGAATTGGGTTGCACTGGAACTCCCATGCTTGCCTAAACTGGGCTGACTGGAACCACAACATGCTGTCTGCAGAAAGGCTGGGGCTCCACAGGAGCAGCCAAGTTCAAGAAGGAAAAATCCCCTTCTAACCCCGCAGAATCTTGCACTGCAACAAAAGCTGTGGAATGTCAAGCTCCCGGGTGATTTCTATCCCCTTAAAACCATGGGATCTTAAGGCATCATCAAGAGCAGCAACTGCTTTTATAAATATTGTTCTAATGGAGTCAGGGAGATATGAGTGGCAAAATATTTTCCCTGCAGGCATTTTGGCATCAGGACTCACTTTTCCTATCCCAACACCCCAGCAGAGCTTTGCTAAATAGATTTTCAGTGAACTGAAAAGCTGCCTTTTCTGAAAACTTGCCATATCTTTTACCAAATGACCAGTGACAATTAGGGGGCAGGGGGGTGGGGGGTAATGCAAGCTGTATCCTTGCTTATTTGGGTGCATCTTTATTATTAAATATTAGAGGAGAAATGACACTAGGTTGAGGACAAATCAGGCAAAAAGAGAGCCAATAGTGAATGCATGAAGTGAAAGGTTTCAGCTAATGGTATGTTTTTCATTTGAAATAAAAATAAAATAACTTTATTGTACTTGTATGTGTTTTACATGAGTCCACTTTAATTAAATTTATTGTGTCTTACTCTAGACTAGAAAATTCATGTTTTGTATTCTCTGGGCAGGATGAAAAGTAATTACATTTCAGCTGCATTATAATTTAGCAGGTTGTAACACATACAGGGACAGAGCTGAAGTTTTTCCATCTTCTAGATTGGAGTTTTAAATCAAAGCCAGCTGCTGACTTGCATGGGAGTTGGAAGTGGGTTCCACAAAGCATAACCCAATTCCATGTGCAGTTTAATTTGGGAATCTAGACCTAAGTACCTACTTGTCATGCACAGAATGAGACTGGGAGGTCACCAGAGTCAGGGAGGCAGTGGCTGCTTCTATAACTCAAATGAGTTTAGAGCACTTGAGCATTTTTCTTTGTCATGTTTAATCTATATGTTTCTCAAAATGGGATTGTGTCATGGAGAAAAATCCAATAAACCAAACAGAACCTGAAACATCCATAGACATGAGGGAAAACCAGAAAATCTTTCTAGGGGGTCTGAGAGAGGGCTGGGGAGCAGCTCTAGGGAGTGGGGTCCAGATGTGGAAAGCTTGTTTTTAAGGCAGAGACTTAGCAGTGTTTATTCTAGGTGAAAAAAAGGGGTGAGGAGGTCCAAGGGAAAGATGGCAAAAAGATACTCATAAGTAAATTAAATGGGGTGGAGTTCCAGTGTGCTTTTCTACCTGGAATCTGAAAACGGGGAGAAGACAGTACACTTGCTTCCATGTGGGAACTAGTAGAAAAATGAACGTTGGAGTGACCAGAGGGAAGAGACAGAACAGGCAAGATGAGAGAAATTGCTGCAGCAACAGCATCAAAATGAGATGATGCAGGGATAGAGACAAGGATCTGATAGCCTGGGAGCTGAGCAGGGAAAGGAGAATTTTCAGGAGGGTTATAGCACCTTCCAGACTGGAGATGAAGGGGAGTATTTAATGCAGTTCATTAGAACAATGCAGATTAGAAATAAATAAATTAAACTCATGTGAAGGCCTCTCTCTGCCAGCACAAGGCTGTGGGGGAAACAAAGCCTGTGCTGGAACATCAGAAACAACACATGAAATGTGGGAATTACAATAGGCATTACATCAGATGCCGGATACTGCAGGGGATGAATCAGACCAGCATCTGGCAGCTTGGTCCATCCATGGTGAACTTGCACTAATTTGATTACAAAGAAAAAAAAAAAACAAACCAAAAACCTGTGGTAGAACTTTCAATGTGAGCCCTGTTTCTGGAAGGGGCATTGTTCTGTATTCCACTGTGGGACTGCATCTCTTGTGGTGGAGCCACCAAGTCTTCAAAAATGTTAGGAAGACTCTTGGAAAACCCAAATAAAATGCACATTGATTTGTTTTAAAGGTAACGTATGCAGCTTTTAACATTTTTAAGAAATAAAGCAGTTTTGTTTGCTTTTATGTATTTCCTTGTAGTACTCCTAAAGTTTCAGCACGGTGTAATGAAATTGAAACTGGTTCCATGGCACAGAGAAATAAATTGGCACCATGACTGCCATAATTTAACTTAGGAGAACTGCCCAAAGGTGTAAAGAAGTATAGTTAAGGGGAAAAAACCCAAAAAACTTCTAAATTTAACTAATTCTACTGACTTCAGGTTTAAAACTCATATCTAACATTTTAAGTTCAGGTTTATAAATACAATTTTAAAAATTTGTGTCTCTGTGGGCTGTTCTTGAAATTTTGATTGCTCATGGAAGGGGTCAGTCCAACAGGAGATGATTTCAATTTACAACAGCAGCTCTTAATTTAAAAGACTAGTCCAGGCTTCAAAAGAACAACCTAATGGAGAGTTACACTTAATGGTACAGAAATCTGACCCTCTCACTGTTCTCCCAGCACAGAGACTAAGCAGAACCAGTTCTGTAAAAATGCTGATTAATATTTAACTCAAATTTCCCTTTCTTGTCCTCCTGGGCTTTGGTCAGTTGGTCACAATGGCCCATTGCATGATCTGTAGCTGCCCTCACTGCAGTGAATAATGGTTTACACACAGTCCATGAAGTATTTCAGAATATAACTAAAAGGTCCTAAACACAGGAATTGTCTGGCTTAAATATCCACTGACTTACTTGATTAAAGAGCTACCTGAGTGTGTGCTAACAGCAAATCAGCAATAAGAAAGGGATGTTTTTCCTTGCCACCATAATACAAATGGATAAATACTAAATACAAGTATGGCATTAACCACATTGGAATAACCAATTCGTTACAATTTTGAACAAGTCATTATTGACCTTTGAACAGACATTTAGGACTCAGACACATGTGCCATGAAAAAAAACAATAGCATCATTTAATTTTTTTTAGGCAGAAAGAGCCCTTTATTAGGCATTTTCTCATGTGTTGACCTTTGACAGATATTAATAACTCACGTTTTATCTTTTATCAGTTTTAAGTAAAATTCTAGTGGAATGCGCTGGTTTTGACACTATTTTAGGTACTTATGCTCCAAGGGAATGCCAGATAGTACTGAAGGAGCTGCAGAGCATTGAAGATGGGAACCCACGAAAAGATTGGGGGTCACCTCTTTATCCAGAGGGAGCGGGAGATGGGCCCGGCCCTACCTCCGAAAGTTCGGAGTGAGGGCTGTGGGAGGGGGCGCCGGCCCGTCCCTTCCCGCCAGCAGGGGGCGCCCGCCGCCCCCCACCCCCCCAGTAGGGGGCGCTGCCCGCGGAGCCCACAGCACCTCCCGGGGGGGCGGAGCGCCGCGATGAAAAGCGCGCCCTGATTGGCAGAGATACCGCTGGAGGAGATGAGAGCGGGATTCTGATTGGCCGCCAGCACCCAAAGGTGGGAGTAAAAACCCGGGCAGAAGACCCCCCC